>BLKR01003940.1:0-125597 GCA_011170035.1 Teleogryllus occipitalis
TCCGCCACGTCTCCGCCCCTTCCCCGCCACGTCCCCGCCACGTCCCCGCCACGTCCACGCCACGTCCACGCCACGTCCACGCCACGTCCACGCCACGTCCACGCCACGTCCACGCCGCGTCCACGCCGCGTCCACGCCACGTCCACGCCGCGTGCCCGCCACGTCCCCGCCACGCCCGCCCCCGTCCTGCTCCGGCCACGCCCCTATCACAACCCCGCTGCACCCCGCCCCGCCCAGCGTTTGGTGTTTTACGGTTGAAGCTTCGCAAAAAGCCAGCCCGTTGGCGCCGCCGTCGCTCTTCAGCCGCCCCTCCCGCATCCTCCCCCGGCACGAACAGTCGCGCGATTCGCTCTTCCGCCGCCGCTGAAGCAGCGGAAAGCGCGGGCGAAGCGTCGAGATGCGCCAGATACCGCTGCGGCGATGGGGCCGATTACCGACGGCCAGGATGTTTACTCACGACCGAACCCACCGCTTCCTCGTCGTTTCTTTCCGTTCGTGCTTGTGTGCTGCTTCAATAGGGAGACACTTCTTAGAAATTAGTGTATCCTGTTGAACGTGTGTCTATCAAATTGACGTTTCGATCGCCTTCTTGCAGTCTCCGTTGACATTCTGGACGGACGTTGTTAATAATCCACGCATGTCGCCCGGATGTAACAGATACTGCAGGAAGATAAAGACAATAAAGAAGAGAAAATCGTATGTTTACTCCGTTTCCATCAACTCCTTGTGTCAATAATTTCATTCAAGATCGCATCGCTCAACGCGCATACAATTACGTAATAAATCACTGCAGATGTGTCTCTTTTTATTTACGAATCAGTGGTTTTTGTCAAAAATGACTTGCTTAAGGGCGGGAATATATTTTCAGAAAATGCCGAAGTCTATTACTATAACACTGACGTAGAAATCATATTCATCAGGTGACAGTATCAACAGCTCATTACAAAAAATTCACATACAATACATATACATTATTTTACAACACTTTGCCAGATGACATTAAACGATTAAATTCAATAGAAAAGTTAAATCACAAGTGAAATCGTTTCTGCTGCATAACTGTTTCTATACAATTAGAGACTATACTGAACATCACAAGAAAAGTAACATTAATTTTAACAATGATACATAATGCATTATTTACCATTTGGACTGTATAAATGTGTATAAACAACCTGTAACAACGAAAGCTTGAAAATAGATTTTTTACATGGGAGTTTTTTTTTTTTGTTATTTTTTCTCCCTTTCAAAATTCATTGCTTGTTTATCCTTGAAAATAGATTTTATTACATGGGAGTTTTTTTTTTTCTCCCCCTTTCAAAATTCAAAATTTAAGTAGTATATGACTTAGTGTAGGGATCACAGAATTTTGAAAATGTGCACACAATTCACTTTCCCCATAGCACGTCATACGCAGTTTTAACTGTTTTTTGACGTAAAATAAATAAATAAATACAGTTTTTGACTAAATAAATAAATAAATAAATAAAAATAAATAAATAAAAAGAATGGCTGTCGAAAAAACGTGTTACTGTAAATGTGTGTTCACAGTGAATAATAATTATATTGTCCCAGAATTTGTAAATCTCTCAATTTATTAGTTTTGGAAAATTACTACTAAACGGAATGAAACCATATTTTTTAGGTTTTCTATTTTCCTTATCGGGCATACAGAGAACTTTTCTGTTTTCTACAGATCTTCTTTTGCGCAACGTAATTGCAGGGGTTCAATTTGTTGTAATTCTTCTCATTATTATAATTATCTCTTGGTATATAATATAACTCAGTCTACGACCTGGCCGTCCAATGGTGAGTCCCTGTGCGAAAGAATTATTAATATTTGAACGTATTTCACGAAGTGCGGAAAGCTCCCACGAGGCCAAGTAATCGTTGAACAAATGTAAAGCAATGACGTTGCAAGCAAGATGAAGGTCCCTCTGAATACCTCTCTTGAAGAAGAAGGACATTCAAAACAAAACTAATATGATGGTTTGCTAGAGCTTTGCTCGAACTCACATCACTCTGAAAAATTTTCCAGCTTTTTTACATTTAAATAATTTTAATTAATTTTACCTAACTGACATTTCAAATAAATTCTTGAATTGGTACTGAATCTATTAACTCTATTGTATTGCCCTTACAAAGATTTTCTGATGAGAGGAAATAAACATAATCGAAATACAGTATCCAATATTGAAGAATAAACTGCACAAAACAGTAATTGTTAATCTATACTAATAAAAGTGAATTCAACGACGTGTAACCGATATCAATACCACAAAAAGTAGCGTACGTATAGATATGAAATTGTTACAAGTACTTCTTCAGGATAATCGCAGTGTCGTAGCAAAGTTTAGTAATGATTAACACAACCCAAATGCGGAAAATAAATAATTTAAATAATATGTTTGTAGATGCACCGCGACTATTCTTCGCCTCTCGCTTAGAGCACGTGATTCCTAATATATTCCACCAGAGCCCAGTAGAGCCCAGTGCAGCAAAACTGGACAACAAATTACGTTAAAAATAATCATCTTAAACACCACGGTTTATATAAAATTGATCATTTCCCTTATTCGCAAGGGTTGAATATGAAGAAAGCCCGAGCAACGTCGGATATTTTGCTAGTGTGAGATAAACCGGTACAGAAATAACAACGAGGCATAATCGAAAATGACGTCTCCGACGCCATCGCCCGACCTGCGCCGGCGGCCGCGCGGCGGTCAGCGGCGCTGCCAGGCGTCCGCCCGACCGCTCGTCGCAGCGGCGTCGCGGCGCCGGCGGCGCTGAATAGCGGTTGATGAGCGCGGGCGGCTGAATGCGAGCGGCGCCGGCGGCGCGCGGGTTTGTTTGCGCGCGGCGTCGCGGCGCGAGGGCGCGCTGCCCGCTATTGGAGCGCAATGCCCGGGCGCGCGGAAAACAACCCCATTAGAGCGCGCGCCGCGGGCAATTGCGCCTCGCGGGAGGCGGCGGTGGGGCGGGGCAGAGCGCTGGATGCGGCGCAGGTCGCGAGGTTGGAACGCGGCGGATGAAGGCGGCGCGGGACTGGCAGCGAGGCATGCCATTGCTCCGGGCCGAGGAGGACGGGGTGGAGAGCGGTGCGGAGAGCAGTGTGGAGAACGGAGCGGGGCGACGAGCGGGGCGGGGAGAAAGGTGAGGAGCGGGGGTTGAAGCGGGGCGTGGAGCGGGGCGTGGAGCGGGGCGTGGAGCGGGGCGTGGAGCGGGGCGTGGAGCGGGGCGTGGAGCGGGGCGTGGAACGGGGCGTGGAGTGGGGCGTGGAGCGGGGCGTGGAGCGAGGCGTGGGGCGGGGCGTGGAGCGGACGGGAGGGTGCGGGGAGCGGTGCGGGAGCGGTGCGGAGCGGTGCGGAGCGGTGCGGGGAGCGGTGCGGAGCGGTGGCGGGGAGCGGTGCGGGGAGCGGCGCGGGAGCGGTGGGAGCGGTGCGGAGCGGTGCGGGGAGCGGTGGGGAGCGGTGCGGGGAGCGGTAGTGGAGCGGTGCGGGGAGCGGTGCGGGAGCGGTGCGGGGGAGCGGTGTGGGAGCGGTGCGGGGAGCGGCGGGGAGCGGCAGCGGGGAGCGGTGCGGGGGAGCTGTGTGGGGAGCGGTGCGGGGATCGGTGCGGGAGCGGTGCGGGGAGCGGTGCGGGGAGCAGGCGGGGAGCGGTGCGAGGAGCGGTGCGAGGAGCGTTGCGGGGAGCAGGGTGGGGGAGTATGGCGGGGAGCAGGGCGGGAGCAGAGCGGGATGTATGCAATTTGTACCGTTTCTTGTATCTTCTTAACACGTGGTTCGATTTTCCTGATTTTTGCTTTAAATTTTTCCTGAAATTCTGTTCTGACCATTGTTTATATTGCCCTTTCACGCTTTTCGCGTTTTCCGCTAATTTCTGAAAATTATATGTCCGCGGCGTCGTCGTCTATTGTTTCTTCTGTAGTTTAATGTCTATCTGATGAAATAAAATTTTGCTTTGGGGATCTGCGCGTTCTGCAATTTGCATATATATTGTATAAATGGCCGAGCAGGCTAAAACAAATCAAATCAATCAATCAATCAAAACCACCACAGGCTGAAGAGCCCCAACCGAGGCCGGCAACCGCAGAAAACAAGAACCTCAGAAGCGTCTTATAAATCCGATTTTCACTGTTAACCCTAAATTTTCGAAAATCACACAAATTTTCTTTTTTTGTGTATGTCTTTCTATAAATGCAGTATCGGAAATAGTAATTTTTTTATTCAAATTGTATTTGTTATCCAAAATTATTTCTTTCATGAATGACATGTACGTACATTCGACGTATATTGAATTCTTGTGAATGGCTAGACTCTTACAATACTTTTTTTCATTTTCCTATTTATTCGCGATGACCGTTGAAGTATACATTTCATGTTGAAACGTTTCTTATGTATATTTGTAATCTAATCTGCTCCACGCTGGAAAAAACAATAAAATTAACCTGATAACTTCTATAAATATTTTTAATGCATCTCCCCCACATTGGCAACAAAAGAAATGAATATGTAATCCAGACAACTACTCATTAATTTAATCTTTCCATGTATTTTCTAACCTTTGCTGTCCATGTTAATATTTATATTTATGTAAATCTATTGCCCTACTCTTCTCACGTCCTTATTCAATAATCAAAGATTGTGTTAACATTACTTTTAATATTTTCTTACTAGAGGGTATCAACGTACTATATCTTACCTTGTTGCATGCAGACGGGCTGTCTCTACAGTTCAGCGATTTCTAGAAGTTCTGATTGAGTAAATAATGTTTCTGAATGGCTAGACTCTGTTACTATACTTTTTTATTTTCCCATGTATTTGTGATGACAGTCGAAGTATACATTACATGTTGAAACGTTTCATATGTATATTTGTAATCTAATCAGCCCTACGCTGGAAAAAACAATAAAATTAACCTGATAACTTCTATAAATATTTTTAATACATTTGTCCCACATTGGCAGCGATTGAAATGAATACATAATTCAGACAACTATTCATTAAT
This sequence comes from Teleogryllus occipitalis, assembly GCA_011170035.1. Lineage (NCBI taxonomy): Eukaryota > Metazoa > Arthropoda > Insecta > Orthoptera > Gryllidae > Teleogryllus > Teleogryllus occipitalis. The sequence continues at coordinate 5,008 of BLKR01003940.1, forward strand.
TTAATCTTTCCATGTATTTGTAACTTAACTTTTAATATTTTCTTTCTCGTGGATATCAACGTACTATATCTATTTGCATTAAGATGGGCTGTCCCTACAGATGAGCGATTTCTGGAAATTCTGATTGAGTAAATTATTCTTTAATTGATGGCAATTAAGTACAAATTATGCCTTGTTTTACATTTCTTAATGCAAGAGCTTCAAAGTATCTCTAATTATGGTATTTTTTAAAGTATCCATAAGTTCTCCATAATCGTTGAGTATAATGGAACTGAATTGGCGAATTTTCTGAAAAGTTCGAACCAAATGTTCTCAAAAGTATTGGAACTTTTTCGCCGAAATTCTCAACAATGTAAAAGAGTTATATTCTCTCCGATATTCCAGGAGCTTCATTTGAGCCAAGGTATTTGGGGCCCCAAAATAAAAATAATTCTGAAAAATGCAGGTATTTTTAAATCACAAATAGAATAAAAAGTATCTAATACAGAGAAACACAAAAGAAACATCGTGTCAATTGAAGGATTTTCTAAATATTTTGTTTTATAACATTTTCTCGAATTATTGTAAATATTACCGTAAATGTGTTTTTTATGCATTCGCTCGCCTAAAGAATTCACCAGGGGTTTGGGGAACAATTGTTTACCGTGACAAGAATGTTATCAAACAATGTATTTGTTTTGTTACAGTCTGAAATAGGAACACGACAGCGATTTATCAGGGGAATATTGAAAGAATACTACGAATAAGTGTGTGTGTGTGTCTCAGTCATAATACATATTCGTGTTCTGGTTTATGTGTCATCATAATGTATTACTTACGTAGTAATATTTTATTATTATTACTGAAATTGTATGCTGTTCGTGGTTGCAAATATTGTACCCATTATTCCTGTGTATCATTTTTCAATCTAAATTACCTGAAGTAAAACCGCTATAAGATACGTAAGTATGTAGTTGAGTAAAGTAATTCAAATTTCACAGTGAATGATAAAGGTATAATTTGCGTTCATCATTTTTGAATCGTTTGTAGTTAAATATTGTTTTTACGTATTGCTTTCCGTGCTTCAAAGTACTTGAAGTACAGCGAATTTAAATTTTTGTTTTCAAAACGCGCTCTAAAAGTTTCTTTTAATTTTTTCCTCGGATAGAGCAAGGGACACTTAAAAAACGGTGCACGTTTTATATTCGTTGAACTCTCTAAATTTTCGAAAATTACATGTGTTATAAATGAAGCGCAAAAAGTTCTGTTGTAGCACCACAACTTCGACTCTGCAAGTAGGGTATCGAAAAGTTAATCAATTGCGACAAAATTATTTATGACGCCGATAGGTACCAGCCAGGAGAGATGGGAGCAAAACCGAAAACCAGACGAAACAGATTAGGAAACTAACTAGTACGAGAAAGTCTGTGCCATTCTGTAGCTCCTGTAGTTTAAAACTACATTAATGTCAATTAACATTCAAGCTGCAAGAGCAATTTAATACGACCGATTGCATAAAAAAAAATTTTGACTTGCAAAACAGTCACAACCTGATGGAGACATTTGACAAAAAATGTATTATGTGACTGGATAATTCAAAATTTATACAACTATAATTTCCCAACAAAATCTCAGTTTTAATTATTTTTCATTCTTCGTCACTTGCTTTGTAGAATGTTCAAATTAGGAATATCTGGAAATTATTACAGGATTTGATTGTGATGGTATATTTTCATCTACAAGTAAAAGTAAAATGTTATCCACGTAAAAATATCGAACACATACCATCGACTTTAAAAAATCGTAGTTAAATTCGACGTTCATTTAATATAAAACATGGATGTTCTAAAAACATCGTCGTCAATGTTGCATTCTTATTAAAGGCTGTGACAGATTACAATGTGTGATAAGTAAACGGAAGAACTTTATTAATAAAAATCGTGAAATCATGAAGAATGTGCATGGACAGAGGAAACATTGGTTGGGTGGCGACCGATAACAAGTGAACGTTTGACCGAGAATACGGATAAGACCGAAACGCAGGACGTCAGATGTGAAAGACAGTCTCTGGATTGATTGATTTATTATTGATTTCGCACGTGTCAACTGCTAAGGTCATTAGTCCCGCAAGTGTCGTACATGTTGTACATACCCCGGGTCGTGGTTTTGATCTTTCCCCGCTGGAAGGTCAGATCCAACACCGACCTACCTGCGGACTAGGCGTCTCTCGGGGCTCCCACCGGACATGGGTTCCGACAACTTGAAACGTTTTTACTTTCTTGCTACCACTACCGCGGTAGAGAGAAAGTTATATAATGCTGGGCGGTAAAAACGGCGAATTTTTGGCAGAAAACTATTTATTATAGGGCCCAACGAAAAAGTGGATAAATCCAGTTACAACATTTAAAAAAAATCTTCTAACACGTAATGTCGTCATAATCTATGTTTAGTGGGTCCTTTATACCAAAAAAACCGATTGACTGCAAAAAAAGTGTCTTTCTGTGTCTGTGAACAACGCTAGCGGCTGAACCGTTCAGCCGATATTCTCCAAAATTGATATCCGTCAATCGATCTATCTGATGTCGCGGTCCCTTGAATTTGAAATCGGTATTTTAATTTTGGGGGGTCCTTTACATTAGCTCCTGGGACATTTTCAAAATTTTCAAAAATATGGATCCATCGTTTTATATTAAATTTTATTGTTAGATAGTGTGAAGGATGTTTAAGAGATAGGTGCAGGTCTCATTTTCGTTGAAAACTAATTTTTCAAAAAATTTGAAAAGCTCGGCATCTTCCTACTACTAAAATATGAAAGATAAGAGTTTTCCCTTTGATAAAATGTGTTCCTGAGCTACTGCCCTTCATAACCGTGCAGGTAGAATTACAATGAAGCTACGTAGGTTTGTAAGGAAGCAACATTTAGTGGCGATGTCACTTGCAGCTTGTAAAAGATTTGTGCATAAATGCACTGCAGTATAGATTCGCTAATACTTCTCTTATCAGGTCCTGTGTTAATCGTCTAGGAGCTGTCTGTCTGACCTCTTATCTCCTGGGATATGTGGATCAAGGTCTCATCAAAAGTCGGGGGCACAGAGCATGCTAATATTATACAATACTGCAATTTCTGATAATAGCTTTTGCGTTTTCTGCGTTGTAAGTCTCTTATTAAACGATGATGTAAATTCTTCAGAAATAAACTATCTTGATACGAGAAAATGCTCATTGTTTTAACGTGCTTATTTTAATACTATATAGAAGTTCTTATTGAAAGGGTCCAGATACATCATAAAAATCTGGAATGTATTCCGTATTTAGCTCGATTTCTTGCACAATCTAACAGACCTAAATTAATTAGAGAACTTTTACTCTTAATTAAATATAAATAAAATGCATTTGTTTTTAAAAAACTGAAAACCGAAATTTATGTATTATTGGCTTTTGATAAAGAGAAAACGTAAATATAGAAAATGTATCATTTGATTATTTAGTAGAGAACAAATAATATTAAATGAATTTCTATTGATTTTCTCGTGTTGTTCAATAAACTTTCGAAATTTCTTAGTGCCATATGCGGGTGGATTTTACGCTATGCTCGTTTAGATTACCGGCCAGGTGAGTGAATGCAATTTAGTTCAATTCAATAGAGAGTTGTTGCACATCCACTCTTAAAGATAAGGGGACCCGGCTATTGCCACGTGACACGAAATTCCAATGGCGATCTCTGAAGCAAACTTAAGCGTGAGACGGGATCGCTTCAGTAAGCCAGGATTTACAAGTGTAATGATTCGGTTTCCTATTATACTTTTTTTAAATATTTTGTTTTGTTTGGTTCACTAAATATGCTCATTATATCCATGAAAAATCGTTAATAAACTCCATGTTCATAGCATGCGAGCAATTAAAACTCAAACTTGCAATTAAAACGACAGACCTACCAATCATAATTCAGAAACGGAGCCAAATCGTGTAATTAAGGAACTATAACCAAGGTATTTGCCGTCGGCCATGAAACATGCACAAAAATCTCTATCAAATGTTACGTACCTACTACAACTGCTTATACACAACGAATTAATTAAACTAAATTAAGGAAGTAAACGTTAAACTTTCTGACTTATGGAACAATATAAAATATTTAACGAGAATAAATTAATGTTATACATGTAAAATATTTGATCCTAGGATTACAAATGTAAAAAATATAAACGTCAGTTGTGTTTAATAGTTCTAAAAAGAAAGCTATAGCAAAACCGTGTCCGAGGGCACGAGGTTTTTCCTCAATATTTATACCATGTTGTATTCTCTCTCATACGTGTCTTTACTTTTCGTGAGAAGTAATGTTTCCTTGCCTTGGCCAGCTTCTAACATTTTATCTGCAATATATTCAGTACTTTTCATTTGTAAATATTTCGTGGAAACAAAAACAATGCAAGTCCCTCTAAAATAATTATTTTTCAGAAGCAATACTACGACACGGAATGCATACCTCGAGTGGAAAAGATGCGCTTGAATTTCTTAAAATCTGAATTATTCGTGAATGGACACGAAAAATATTGAATGTAACATGTGTATAAAGGGGTATAATTGCACTCATGGTATTTAAGAAAAATCCCTCCTATTATCTCTCGTTTTCTTGAACATATCATTCATGCAATTATACAGCTCTTTATACACTCGTTTCATTAATTACTATTAGGTCGCTTTAAAAACAATTAAGGTCATTAGCGACCATTGCTGATTTATACCAAAGATATATTTTATAAATTAGAATAAACGTAAATATAGTAACAGTAAGACAGTACAGAACAATACAGAAGGACAGTAAATTCACAACAAATTTATTGTACAGAGGTACAGGAAATTGCATTAACTATTTCATAAATTTCATTTTTTATGCCAAGAGAGAATCTAATATTTGGGAGGCTTAAACATTCAAGTACGTTATAAAGTAAGGCGTTGATAACATTCCTCCACATTTTGGACATGTGGCTGAGACGGTTTTTTACTTTCTCATGTACATACGTATATACGGAGTAATATACGTAGTACAGAGAACGTTATGTAATGCTGCAGAAAATCGATTTCGATATTTGAACGGTAATAAACGTTTTGGGGTTCCCTGACATCGAAAAGTGTTGTTTGTTTTCAAAACGTCCGTCAGTGAGTCTGTCTGTCTGTCCGTCCGACTAGGAACACTACTAGCATTAGTTTCAAAATTGAAGAACCCCCTGTCCATCCGTCAGTAGTTAAATATTTAAAATTTTGAAAAACATTCTTTAAAACTTGGGGCCACTTTACATCATATCTTCGGGATATTTTCAAAATTTTCTCAAAATCTCGATTTTTTTCTTTAAATTTCTTGTAAGAATAGAGTAAAATTCACTCATTAACCTGGCATAGGTCCTATTTCACGGTTAACTCTGAAGTTTCGAAAATTGCAAATGTATGAAATTTTCGGCGTCTTCCTACAACAATAAAATTGAAGACACAGATTTTGCCTTGAAATTAAATTTGTTGCCCATAAATAGTTCTTTCATTATGGTCATGTAGACGTTTTTGAAAGTTTTAGTAGTTTTTCTGCAATAGAGCGTGCAATATTTGCAATTTTAAAAAATTAAAAGAACAAGATTTGCCCAAAACGACTCCAAATTTTTTCTTTACATTTGTGGTAGGAGTAGTGCTAAATGTTCCCTATACGATGACATAAACGCCATGTTACTCTATTCTTTTATTGTTGTTTTTCCAAAAATTAAAGAAATGTAATTTTTTACTTGTCTCTCCCGTCGTTAAAATTTACATTACAGATGTATTTCATTGTTCAATGCGTTTCTTAACACATTATCTTCAAAGTACATCTAATGATGATTTTTGAAGTGTCCGTAAGCTCTCCACAATCGTTTAGTATAATGGATCGGAATTGGCGAATTTTCTGAAATGTTTGAACCAAATGTTTTAAAAAACTATGGACATTTTCTCGCCGAAATTCTTCACAATGGAAAAGAGTGCAATTTTATCTGATATTCCAAAAGCTTGATTTGGGGCAAGTTATCTGGGGCCCCAAAATCAATATAATGCTGAAAAATGTAGGTGTTTTTAAAACACAAATAGAATAAAATGTACCTATTGCAGGATAACGAAAAGTAAACCAGTGTCAATTGAAAAAATTTCAAAATATTTTGTTTAATAACATTTTCTCGAATTATTGTAAATATTATCGGAAATGTGATTTTTCTGTATTCGCTCGCCTAGGAAATTGGCCAGTAGTTCCGGGTTGAATTCGTTACCATGACAATAATGTTGTATATTAAACAATGTATTTTTATTCACTCAGAAACATAAATACGACTGCAATTTGATCAGTGGAATATTGAAAGAATATTATATATAAGTGTGTGTGTGTGTGTGTATCAGTCTTAATATATGTTCGTGTTATTGTTTAAGTGTCATCGTAGTGTAATGAATCCCTTTCTTCTTACTATCTATTCTATTTGCCCCACCGTTGGGCCGCCATTTAATATAATGAATCCTACTCTCTCATCTATTATTTATTTACTCTCAGCTATCTATTTATCTCTTCTCCTCTGTCTGCTATCATCTATTTCTTTATTTATTGATTTACCCCTTGATATTATTCCACCGTTGGGTCGCCATTTAATGTCATGTAACACTCTCTCCCTGCTCTCTCCTGCTATCTTCCTATCATTCATTAATTTTATCCTCTAACTTCTCTACGTTATCTATGCCCGCGCTTTTATCAAATATATATAATAAATCCCCTTTTTTCTTTTCCCTTTTAACTATCTACTGCCGTGGATACGCTGGCGTTCCTATACAGGAATCGCAGTGAGGTAACTAGATTGAGCGTGCTAGGTTAAATTACTACAAACATCTCAATTGATCCAAAACGAACCGCATTTCTGGTTCGATCATTTATTTACGTTTCTAACTTTACTCTATTTCCATTTCTACGGCGATAATTCACCGTCTTCCTTTCTACGTTAACATATAATATCATATAACATCAACATATAAAAACGAAGAAAAAAAAACAAGATAATACACAATAACAAAAAAATCATTCATACACACTAACACAGACAATATCAAAATCACATTCATCCCTCGAATGCGCATTCCCTATTTTCCTCTAACTATTTCTACTTTATTACTACTAACAAAACTTGATCTTCAACAAAATTGTTATTAATTATGGGATGCGTTTTGATACGAAGCATTTCAAGGAATTCCGACACACACACACACACATGCATATGCGTTTCACTTCCCTTTTTTCAGCTCATCTTTCGTACTGGAGACGTCCGGTGTCCGCTGTCCAATGCTCCTCGATGTCAGTCGACGGCCACTCTTACTCGCGGTTGCCTCCGAGAACCACTTCTCGTCAACCACTATGTTTCACCTAAACGTGAAAGTCCAGCCGCTAGCCTGTCACCGACTAATAAATTCTGTATGTTTGCGGCGTACTGCTCGGCAAAATACGTAACACGAAAACAGAAACAACTTTTCGCGTATCGTCAAACACGTTACCTCTTGAAAAGTTCTATTGCTTATTTCCATTTATTTTGGAAAATAATCGTCTAAATTATACTGATGTGTATTGATTCAGTTAAGTCCCATAATAAAAATGTTTACCGCGCCAAATTTCCTCACACTAGAATACAACGTAATTGATTATCCGTAATTGCTTGAAGTTTTACTAATAAAATAACATGAATTCAATGAATTTAAATTTTTGCTTCCTTTTCTAATGTTCCAAAATTTTTATAAATCTTTCGACATTACTTCTCGTTAACTATTTTTACACTTTCCAAAAAAACTAACGACACACCGATTTCACGTACACGAAGCGTTCATCACCATCTCCACGACACATCTGCCTCACATCTGCATTCTTTCTTCACAATTTACATTGTTACTACAGATTTTTGTCACAAATAATTGACACACGCTTGCTCTGTTGGTTCTGGAAGATTTCCTTAACTTCTCAGCATGGCGTCATTTGTTTACACTATTGACTTCATTCCAACTTCCACATATTTTATGATTACTTCGCTTCCGAAAATGCGACAAAGTTGATGTTAATTTTGTCGTCTTCCCCGTATTTTATTCTATTCTTTCCCAACGTTTCAACCAAATCGGTCCGTGCGTTTGGTAATTATTCTTCAAAAACCCTGTTTGTAATGTTTCTTTTCTAACACAACAATGGCCATATTCTGTTCATTTTATTAAAAAATTCCAAATATATTTCAAATTATAACTTCCGAATGTGTTAACCGAATTTAATGCCGTTTGTTTTATTTCGTTCTATAATTTCTGCTCTATCGGATGATTATATTCAATTTTCCCTAAATCTCACATGCTATAATTTCTTATTTTAATTTGGATTTACAAGCATGTTTCTATCGGCACCGTGGCACTCCACATATACGTTTATTCTTTGCCACCTTTTGGCAACGTTGCACATGGGGTTTTGGTTTCGAAACGTTGGATCATTACAAATCCCCCCACCTAAGATGTTGATCACTAATGACGCAGTCATGGTGATACAATATCTATTTCACTATTTGTTCCTGTCAATACACGAATTTCCTCACTCCGTTGCATGCGCGCACCTGTTGTAGTTCGCATTCACGTTATCCGACTACCCTGGCGCACTTGACCTTGCCCAACCTTGCGTACGATCTTTTCCAAATTGAAGAAACCCCTGTTCATCTGGCTCTAGTTAATGAAAATTAACTGAGCTTCTCAAAGCTGAAGAAAATGATTAATTCTCGTTCAGTAAATTCTGGAAAGTCTAAAATCTCTGAAGAAGAAATTTCTTGACAAATGGTACGTTTTTCGCTCCAGTTATCAACCTCTGCTTTATTGCGGAGATGTTTCTAACATTGACATAACTTTCAATTTCTTCCTTATATCCTTCGTCAGAATTCAACCGTTTCCCACACAAGTTGTTGATTAAACATGCTGTTTTAATATAAGTTCCTACAACAGGTAATAGTTTATTATCATGCTGAATGTATAATAAGTTAAACTTTTTCCCAATAATGCCGTGTACAGCTTCTACAACCCATCGTAGTTTTGTAAAGAATCGTGGTTCGTTTGATTCTCCCGCAGTCAACTGATTTCTTTTACCATTTAATGCCGGCATAAATACAATAAAACCATTATCTAATAACATTTCTTGAATGTCCCTAAATACCCGATCGAATATAAAAACATCTCCGTTCTTCAAAATGTTGCTTGTACCGCTTAAAATAGGCGAAATATGCTTGAGTATATAGCATCATTCTGAAATATGGACCACCGGTTTCTACATTATACCCATCAGTAGTGCAAATCGTAAATGGTAGGTTTGCATTAGGGAACTTTTGTCTGTCCGGAGAACGATTTTTAGTAGTTATTATTTGCACTTTGCCTTATGTATGTACCGTCCATTATAAGCACTAATCGATCTTCCAAATTATGCAAACGTTTTACATGGGTGTGATTAGCAATAAGATCTGTTACCAGCGTCGACGCCAAACTCATACGGTAAAACATTCTTCTGAAATGAGTTCATAACAGATTAGCAGAATTGCAGTACAATTTGATTGCTTTTTAAACCAAAACTTGATGCTAAAACATTATTCGAATTTCCTGTTTTTAGTTTATATATATTTATTTTATTTATATATTTAGTTATATATATTTTATGAGACATGAAGCATTTTGGTTATTAATAAAAATATTATTCGATGTTTAATAAAGATTTCCAACAATATTAAGAAATTTTCGATTTTTTTATCATGTTTTTAAAATTTTACATATTTTATAAACATATTAAAACATTATATTATTTAAGACACGGAAATCGTAAAATAGGAATTACATAATACTTTCAACAACTGCACATTTCAAGAGTTCTAATTTATTTATGTACAAAATTAATAAAGGTATAACATTCACACATGTAAGCTTGTTTTCTTTGTGACTTACTCATTATTCTAAAAATGCTACTAATTTAAGAATATTAATTAACGAAACGAGTGTATAAAGATGGGGATATTTGCATGAATGGTATGTTCAAGAAAACGAGCGACGATAGCAAGTTTTCTTATATACCATGAGTGCAATTATACCCCTTTATTCACATGTTACGTTCTATATTTTTCATTTCCATTTACGAATAATTCAAATTTTGAGAAATTCAAACCCATCTTTTCCACGAGAGACATTTATGTTCGGCCCTAAGCCGCCATCCTGATTGAGATTTTCTGGGTTTACTCAATCGCTTAAGGCGTATGCCGGGATGGTCCCTAGTTTTGCACTCCCAGACTTAAATGTACAGATTTCGCTCCCCTCTTATATGTTACTACTCTGTATCAATGTAGACTCAGTGGTTAGGCGGAAGAGCAGGCCCTATGGCCTGAGCCTCGCCATTAATAAAGACATTATTATTATTATTATTATTATTATTATTATTATTATTATTATTATTCAATTCATGTCGTAGTATTGCTTCTGAAAAAGATATATTTTACTGGGCCATGAATTGTTTTTGTTTCCACGAAATATTTGTAAATGGAAGGTACTGAATATATTGCGGATAAAATATTAGAAGCTGTCAAAGTCATGAAAACATCACTTCCCTCGAAAAGTAAAGACAGTTATGAAAGAGAAAACAACATGTATAAATGTTGGGGAAAAAACTAGTCACTTCTGACACAGTTTGCTACAGCGTACTTATCAGAACTGGTAAACACAACTGAGGTTTATATTTTTTTATATTCGAAATCCTAAAACCAAATGTTTACACGTAATACATTTAATTTATTAATGTTAAATATTTTATGTTGTTTTATAAGTCAATTAACTTAACGCTTACTTCCTCAATTTAGTTTTATTCATTCGTTGTTTATATGTAGTTGTTATAGGTACGTAATATGTTATGCATATTTTTGTTCATGTTTCATGGCCGACTGCAAATGTCTTAGCTACGTCAGCGCTGTAGTTTCTTAATGAAACAATTTCGCTCCTTTTCTTAATTCTGATTGGTAGGTGTGAATTTTTAATTGCACGGTGAAATTGTAATTGTACGCGTGCTATTAACATAGAGATAATCAACGATTTTTCGTGGAATGAATGAGCATACTTTGTTAACTAAGCGAAAAATAAATGTTTTGTATTGTTGTCATGTTGTGATTTCAGTTTGGCTAATTTGTACAGAGGGCCTTGACATCACGGTCGATTCAATTAAAACGTTGGTGTTTATAGCACTGCACGACGCTCAAAATGGGAATATGTGCCTGTCGTAACGAATGATAAATATTTCGTAGTCCATGACACAAATTCTCCCCTGCTGGTCGAACTGCGTTGCGTTACATCACTGCATCCAGATCACGCAACGGCTCCATCTAAGACGCAGCCTGCAAATGGGAAATTGCAGTCCTTCCCACATTCCTTTCGTCGCATCGCGTAGAAGCCAAACGGGTTTTCACCTGCTCAGTCGAGCTCAGAGCCAGCATTGCGGCTGTTTCTGCAGCGTCTCTTCTGCAGCAGGGATGTCGTAGGGTTTGAGGCCGACGATGGCAAATTATCGATACAAAGCCGTATAGCCATCGATTTCAGCCGATGTCTCCAGGTTCGATCAATTGATTAGAAATTTACGGGCGCGTCAACTGATAAGGTCATTAGTCCCGTAAGTGTAGGGCATGTTTTTCTCGGTAGGTAGCGGTTATCTTACCCCGCCAGATGATGAACTACCATCGGCTAGCAGGGTTTTCTACAACCAGGTATCTCTCTCACAAGCGGGGCACCGTCCCAGCAGCGACAAACTCTACACTCCCATCAAGTGTATTAGTTAGGTTAGTGTGTGTAAGTGAGGGGTGATGATACAAGGAAGAGGAAGGAAAGATCTCTCGCAGTCCGTGGCCCGTTTGTTAAGGTACTGCTCCGGCATTCGCCTCGTGTTGATCGGAGAAACCACAAAAAACCTGGCGATTAGAACTGCCGGCCTCTAGAATTCTCCTCCAGACAGCGACTAAACTCTACCTACCTATGTAGCTAGTGTCGAAAACCCTGCCACCGTCGGGAGTCGAACCTAGGACCTCCCGGTCTGAGGCACTGCAATGACATCATTTGATGCACTGTGCCACCTCTCCCGATACGCTGTCTGGAGGAGAAGCCTAGCGGCCGGCTGCTGTGATGGGTAGTTTTCCGTGGTTTCTCCGATCAAAATCAGACAAGTGCCCGAGCAGTACCCTAACAAACGGGCCACGGACCACGCGCGATCATTCCTTCCCCTTCCTTGTCCTATATTCACCTTTTACTTACACACATATCAGTTGACGTGCCCGAAAACAGTAAATAATGAATGAATAAACGGTTTTTCTACGGAGTTTAGAAAGTCGTAGAATCAAATCGGCCCTTGGACAGTGAGTGAGTATTTATAGATCCAGGCGTATCATCCTCAGTGCTCGGTGGTCCCTTAAGTGTAGTGTACATTATATCTAGTAATTTATTGATTGAGTAGTATTTCCGGGCGCATCAACTACTAAGGCCATTGGTCCCGTAAGTGTGTAAACACGTTTCAGTTGCGAGAAGTGCCAGTGATATTCCACCGCGGGATGGCGAGGTCCGCCGCCGACCGATATTCTACAAAATTGATATTCCCCGATCGATCTGGACGAAGTCAAGGCTTTTGAAGTTTTAAACGGATATTTTGATTAGTGAGGGCTTTTACACGAAGCCTCAAAAACATGTTCAAAATTTTCTCAAAAAGTCTCCAAATTTGTGTATTTAACTTTGTCTTCGGATACCGTAAAGGACGCGTAAGAGAACGGTGCACGTCTCATGTTTGTTGAAATACCAATATTATTTTTTTTTTTAGAAATTGCAAAATTCAGATTTTTTTGGCGTCTTCTTACAAATACAATATTGAAGATGAAGATTCTTTTCTTAATGGAATCTGATCCTTAAAGACTGGTCATCAAATATGTTCACGTTCAATTTCTTGAAAATATGAGTCGTTTTCTTGTAATTTAGTGCAAAATTTGTAAGTTAAAAAACATTTTTAATATTTTTTCTCCAAAACCGCTCCAAATTTTTTCCTTACAGTATCTCTTTATATGTAATAAGGGAGGGTAAAAATATGGCGCTAGTCCCTTTTCCGGCTAACTCTCCGTTATTTTTTTAATTGCAAAAAGTTAACATTTCAACCCTACAAATTGACGATAGAAAATTTTCCTTCAGACAAAGTCTAATGTACAAAATCAGCACTTTAAATAAGATCATGCACATATTTTTTAAAAATCGCATATTTTTGCTTAATTTGCGCTTGAAATTTATTCAATATCTAAAAAACTAGTTTCTCAAAACCCACTCCAATTTATTTTCGCCATTTTTTCCCCGTGGATATAAGAATGGACGCTTAAAATTATGGCGCGGGTATCATTTTCGTTGAACTCTCTGAATTTTCCAATTGCATATTTAGAAAAAATGCAAGAAAATGTGCACTGTTGTAGCACCACTAGTTCGTAATGTATCATTGGCTTCTCATTCTTCTTCTTCTTCTTCTTCTTCTCCTTCTTCTTCTTCGTCATTTGGTCGCGTTTCGCCAGAGGTCAAGCCCTGTGTGTGTATGTATCTTTGTGTAAAATAACGGAAAAATCACTATATAGTAAGGGAATGTGAATGTAATTTCCTTTAAAATTCCACTACTAATCACAATTATTTATTAAAATGTGTTTTCGCTCTGCTTTCATGCAAAATCGCACTCTATTTTGATTTTACTTTCTCGCACTTACTAACGAAAGAAGAGAAAGTATTGTAATCGTGCGCCGGAAAAAGGCGAATTTCCGACACGAAAACTCTTATTGTCGGGCCCTAGTAATGAAAAAGTGAATAAAGCCAGTTGCTAAATATAGAAAAAAAGTCCTCTAACACATGGTATAACTACAATCCATGTTGTATGCGTCCTTCACAACGAAAAATCGATTGACGGCAAAACGTCTGTCTGTCCACAAGTCCGTACACAACGCTAGCGCATAAGCTCTTCAGCCGATTTTCTCCAAAATTGGTTTTCCCCAATCATTATGTCGCGGCCCCTGGAATTTGAAACCGACATTTTAATTTTGGGGAGTACATGACGCTCCTGGGACATTTTCGACATTTTTAAAAAAAGGCTCCATATTTTTTCATTAAATTATTTTGTTGAATAGTCCGAAGGACGTTTAAGAGAATAGTGCAGGTCTCATTTTCATTAAAAAAACCTGATTTTTCGAAAATTGCAAAAAAAAAAAAAAAATTGAAACTACAAAATTAAAAATAGAAATTTTTTCCTCAAACAAAAGTATGTTGTATAAAATTAGCTCTTTAAAAATATGACTTGTACAATTTTTTTGTAAAAGTTAGTACTTTTCGCGTAATATCTATTTGAAATTAATGAAATGTATATTTGTGCGTCCCGTCGTACATAACGATAACTGTAATATTGCGAGAAATTATGTGCCGTTGTAGCACCACTAGTTTTTAAAGTGGCCGATGACATTACGTCATTGTTACACCTCCTGCCTTATAAAATAAATATTTTTAACAGTGTTTAGCACATTTGTAAGTCTACGAGCCCCGTTTACAAGGACGTTCACGAATTAATTAAAAAGATGCATTTTATAAGGTAGGAAGTGTAACAATGACTTCATGTCATCGGTCACTTTAAAAAAATCGAGCTATACAAAATCGAAAATTTCCGCCGATAAATCGGATATTTCAGTTTTTCCCCTGCTACCATTGAAAATGCGTACACGGCGCCGCCCCGATTTGCCGGAGCTGCTACGCCGTTTCTCCGAAGCTGGCTTGTGCTTGTGGTCGGGACGTCGTTCTGGGTATGTAGAAAACCAGGAGGCCGACAGCAGGATCCCGTAATGGGAGAACGACTGTTTAATCCAACTACGGACGATCTCTCAAGTCCTTGTGCGTGTGCGCGCGCCGTGTGCGTGTGTGCGCGCGCGCGCGTGTGTGTGTGCGTGTGTGTGTAAGGGTGTGTGACTACGTGAGCAATATAAAAGCCACCGGCAGTCTTATGCCCGACCTGTCGCATCTGTGGAGGAAGCTGGAACCATGAAGACAACGGTGAGTACTCACAGACTAAATCTACCACGATGCAAATTATTCGGGGACTGGTTCGTTAAGGAGAGTATTGAATTATTGACCAGAAACAAATTTACGCCAACAATAGATCTCTAACCTTCCATCTCGGGTTGATCTAATTAATCAAATTATTGATAATTTATCAGTTTAATCAATTAGTTCGTGAATGACTTTTTAATTGATCACGGGAATTGAAGACAATTAGAAAAGAAATATATATAAAAAACAAAGAATTTGATTTATTTCTGCAAATGTGACTGAAATTTGTACTAAATTACATAATATTTTGATCCAGTCTTTGTAAATAATAGATAATATGTATTACTTTTAATTGTTACTTTTTCTGTTAATTGATTTTTTGTTAGCTTTAAATGTCACCTTGGAACAAGTAAAATAATTTTCGTTACGAAAGATGACAAAAAATTAATTTAAAAACTATTACGACTTTTATTTTAGGTATATTTTAATTCTGGGGAGGTCTGGTCCATTAATTTTTGAGATAGACTTTAGTAAAGAGACATTTTTTATTAAAAATTATAGTCACGGGTAAATTTAAATTTATTTTATTTAATAAATGCTATTTTCTCTCATAGGTCGTACTTGATCAAATTATTTCATGTTTGAGTAATATTTAGCAAAATTTCTGTAAATTGTTTCAGTATCCTTTTTTGTCATCCAAAATATTTTATGTATAAAAAATTCTCTTCTTCTAAACAAACATTAAATCTAAAAAGGGGTTCGTCATAATTCTTAATCCTCAATTTCAAATAACTTGCATTTAATGTCAAAGATTTCTATATTATTTTATTTTATATTAATTTATCTACATCATTTTATTATTAACTAGATCCTAATGATAAAGACCAACGACCTTCGAAATGTTGATAAGTGAAAAAACAAAAAAGTGACTACAATATTTAATAAAAAATTGTCATTTTGTTAAGGTCTGCCTCAAAAATTAATGGACCTGACCTACCAAGAATTAAAATAAAATAATTTATTATTCGGGGTTTTCGATTAACTTTACTCATGATCATTAAAATATACTTTGTAAAAGGGAGGGAGTAAGGATTCCAGAGCTCAGAAAAGTTAGTTGAAATTGCAGGCTGTCATTTCTTCAATTTTGTGGAGATTTTTTCTGAAATGCCCATAGTTTGTTTCGCAGCAACAAGGAACATATTTTTTTATGTATGCATTTGGAATTTAGGGTTAGGTTAATCCGACTGGGGCCACCTAGCGATGATCCCAGGACTGGGTTTATTATTATTATTATTATTATTATTATTATTATTATTATTATTATTATTGTTATTATTATTATTGTTGTTGTTGTTTTTATTATTATTAAAACTATTATTATTACTATTACTATTATTGCCCCTGAGATGGCTCATGGGCAGCGTACTACCTTCCCCTGCTGTGGTCCCCGAGTTCGATTCCCGGTCGAGACAAAAATATAGTTATAGCTTTCCTTTTAAATCATCCCAGTTTCTGTAGCCGTGTGACGAAGAAAAGCTCAAGCAGGCGCATCTTGCTAGTTACGGTGAAGAGAATACGTCATGCTTACCTTATGTCTCACCCCCAAGTATGGGAATGTCACTAGGCCCAGGCATGGGGAACACCGGTAGCTGGCCGTGAAGTCGGACTCCCGACCCTATAACGCCCAATATATATATATATATATATATATATATATATATATATATATATATATATATATATATATATATATATTAGCGTATCGGCCATTTCTGACCACACGTTCTCTTCCGAGGCGCTGTCATATTCTATCCTGGAGAGAGACGTGTGTCATTATTGGATCAGCTTTTCGGTTGTATCCCTTGATAAGACAAGGTTGTTCAGCCTTGAATTATGAAATGATATGATGATGATGAGGGGTACCTATTTCCACCATGGGCACTACCATGGCCACCTTCAAGGAAGGTGGCCATGGCATTAATATCAAGACCCACTTTACGTTGTAAAGGTGGCCCTGCTACTATTCAATTGAGCACCGGCTCCTTGTTAACAACAATGTATATATAGCGAACGCATTGTATATTTTGAATAAAATTGACTTAAGATCTTATTTTCAAAATTTCGCCGTATATACGTACAAGTACTAGTCCTGTTGGTGACCATAACCTGAGCCTGTCACTGGTGTGCCCGTAGTTGCTGCTGTTGGCGTGTGTGGCGCTGTGGGCGGCGACGCCCGAAACCAACGCTGCGCCGGGGGTGATGCTACTTCACCCGGCGCCCATCATCGCCCATGCTCCGGTGAGTTCACCCCCCCTCCGAAACCCCGCCCATCCCTTCGCCCTAACCAGTCCCGACCCGCCCCTCCATCATCATCATCCCACCATCGTACGAGTTCCGTCCATTATTTTTTAGTCAGCCCCTATACTTGGGTTTTTCTAACGAGGAATCTGAGGGTAGTATCTCCAAGATGAAATATGACACGGCTTTTCGCGTCGTTCGTGGCGGTGCCGCTAGAGTCGCTTGATCTGCAACACTGCTTGAAACGGTCGCGATCATGCGACATCTAGCGGCAGGGTCGAGAAAGATTCAAAAAGACGTACCTTATTCCATCTTGGAGATATAGAGCGATTTTCCTAAGGATGAGCCAAAGTGACAGCTACTGCTGGCAACATAACTGAAGGTTCGTTGTGCCCTTGAGCCTATTAGGCTCCCTTCCGGCATTCATTTGTTTGCAGTTGGCTAACTTGTAAATGGCTTCGACACTTCCTTTTGTGGTGTCATTGTCCGACAAAAGTATAGTGCACCGCGAGAAATAATTGATATTAGGAAGTGCAGTGTAATGTGCTCTTCTGTAAAGATTCTTTTTTTTCTTTATATATTACATTGAATTTACTTTTTGTGTGATAAATTTTGTTTATTTTAAAACCGAGACTTGAATGGAGATGCTTACCGGTGAACGTTTTTCCGGCTTAAAATCATTTTTCTTTCTTTTAACATTCGTGGGAGTTTTCTTTTACTGATTGTGAGAGCATGTTAAGAGATTTTCCACATACGTAATTAAATGTAAATATTTCCCGGACTCACGTACGTGCATATACCTCAGCGAAACTCTTAGACTTCTTCGTAGGGATGTTTTCACAGGAGCCATTATCACTTTACGAAGGGGCGTCGCTGAACAACTGTCGCGGCGGAGGGATACTTCTCTGAAATAATGTGATGTTTACTTGTTTTTGCGAACTGTCACTTTGGCTTAACCTTAGGAAAATCGTTCTATACTACCCTCAGATGCCACGTTAGAAAAAAACAAGTATAGTCAGAGCGGCTACTTTTAGGGCATGCAAAGCGTGCTAAAAGTTCAATTTTTAAAAGTGAGGCGATGCTCAATTGCTCGGATAAAACTCAGATTGCAACAAAGAACACAAAATACTTATGCCTGATCGCTTTAGTGACTACTGACTGTAATGTAAATAGGAATTTTTATGCTAGAATTGAAATTAAATGAATGTCAGTAAGGCTGTCTAAAAAATAGCGTATGACACACGTGGTAAAAGTGATCTTACTTCGTAGCATGGCGCCACACGGCCTGTCGGTGTCATGTCCCAACCTTTCGTACACGTGAAATGATATGCTACATTTGCTACTCATATCAGAAATAACTATTTTAGTATGAATTCATGGAAACATACAAGTTAATGTTAATACAGGATTAAGGAGGAATCAACCATAACGTAAGCTTATATTACAATATAAATTTTAATAAGAAAATAAGTCATGCACGTGTTTCGGGACTACTTTATCCCATTAGCAGTGACACCAAGTATCATCGATCTTAATACCGGGAGCGGTAGCTCAGTGCATCAACTGATGTCACTGCAGCGCCTCTGACCGGGAGGTCCTAGGTTCGAGTCCTGACGACGGCAGGATTTTCGACACTAGCTTTTCAGCTAGGTCAAGTTTAGTCGCTGTCTGGAGGAGAATTCTAGCGGCCGGCTGCTCTGATCGGTAATTTTCCGTGGTTTCTCCGATCAACACCAGGCGAATGCCGGAGCAGTAGCCTACAAAACGGGCCACGGACCGCGCGCGATCTGTCCTTCCTCTTTCTTGTCCTATCCTCTCCCCTTACACACACACACTTACACTAACATGCACTACACTATCACACATTCCGGAAGATCGGTCGGGAGCTTAGAGCTTGTCCCGGCTGGGGCTGTGCCCCGCTGGTGGGAGAGTCCTGGTGAGGGGGAAACCCCACTAGCCCACGGTAGGTCGGCGCCGGATCTCGCCATCCAGCGGGGGAAGATCACCGCCATCTCCCGACAAAAAGAACATGCACTACACGAACGGGACTAATGACCAAAGAAGTTTACGCGTCCGGAAACCCTAAAAAATCAATCAATCGATCTTAATTCGGCGTTATATTGTACGTCGTACTCTAACTGTACTTTAAACTCACTATTCTCAAAATTCTTTCTTCCTTATTTCAGGACTACTACCTTTAGTAATTTGACAAATTTTACCGTACACCAAAGTGACTCTCGAAAACAAAAGAGCACATGAATATTTTCATTGTGTGGATACTTCTTTAGTTAGATTATTTCATTCTATGGAGACTTTCCTAGATTAATGCACAAAAACGAAAGAAAATTGGTTAAATTCTGTTTAATGTTAATAATATGTAATATAAATTCTGTAAATGTTAATAATGAATAAAAATGAATTAAATAAATAATTCAACAGAAACGGTTTTTAAATAAACTAATACGCCACGTGGCTGAACGAACTTTTAATAAATTTAGAGCCATTACGAATATGACTGAGTGGCGTTGTAAACTTTTTCTTTGGTTTCGTATGCATGATGAAGGGGCCAATAATTGTAATTCCCTACGTATAAATTCGAACTTCTTGTTCCTATATTGATGATACAATAGATATGTTTAATAATTCATAAAAATTCAGCTGTTTCTCTGATAATGTTATTAGTCTTGTGATTGCCGGTAAATTTGATGGCCACGTAAACAATATAACTGACAGACGGAAAGATAAATGTTAAATTTAGGTTATGTACATGGGTTTAAACGGGTCTTCCAAGAGCCTTAAGTATTATTTCACCACTTAGATGCTCTACAAGTGTATTTCGGCGCCTTTTCTTGTGTTCCAGGTGTCTTACTCCACTGTCCGGGTCAGACGAATCCACACGCCCGTCATCGCGCACGCTCCCGTCATTGCGCACGCTCCCATCATCAAGGCCACGCCCGTGTTGCACGCTCCCATAGTGCATCATTGGTGAATTACACGACCCGAGAAATCAGCCGCGATTAATACATACCAACCCCATCCGGATACACCAATGAGGGTCAATGTTAAGACGCCGCAATAAATTGCCATATAAATAAACATAAATATAAATTGTATTTATATTTAAGAATTAATAATGCATGTATTTAGAAATAAATGTCAATCATTTCTAAAAGTTTTGTTGATATGTTTCGTTTTTTATGTATAGCTAGGTCATGAATATTTTGGAAATTTTCTGTCGTTGCGTTCCTTGCGATGGAGCCGCAGATGTCCTTTTTTTTTATTTATTTTTTTTTAGAATTTTTAGGACTAGTTCAACTCTTGCTGTGTTGCTTCGATTCCTCAACTGTTATCTACATCGACAGATAAAATATTTTAAATTAAGAAAACCTGCGAATAATACACTTCTTCCCATTGCACGTCACATACACTTGTTTTTTGTTTTTTTTTGCCATTAATTAAATAAATAATAAATAAAATGTGATTAAAGGCAGATCTGATTCAATGAGAATCCAGTTGTAAACTTCCAATAAGCGTTGAAATACGAAACTATCACTAGGGTTTTGAAAGCTCTTTATAATAAAAGTCCTCAACAACGAAACACAACTCCCTTCTCAAACTACAAAGATAGTCACACCCATTAAACTCAAAAACATATTTTCTTTCCTCTCTTCTCATCCCCCCCCCCCATCCTTCCTCTCCGAACAACAGCCAGTCTGGGCTAGCGAGAAGCTCCCTTGCATTTCCCCACCCTTTTCCACTGTTTGCAGATCACACAACCGCCAACGCTGCCTCATTAACCCAAACCGAGATGAGCATCTATGCAGGCCCGCCGCAATATCCCAACGCTCTTATTCAAATCTCGAATTTTCATGGTGGGGGGAAGCAGCCATATTGCGCCCAATTTTGAGCCAATAGCGTCGAAGACCAATGGAGGTGGCGCGTAATGACGACCGGGACATTTAAAATCACATCATTATTTTCAAAATGGCGTCACATAACATTTTTATGTAAAATAAATACGCTAGGCAATTTAGAAAATTATTAGGATTAGGAATTCTAAGTCAGTGACTGGAATTGCATAGTCCGGGGAGTGCAAAATAAAAATTTATTTCATAAACACAATATTTATTTCTAATTCATGTAAATATAGTCATACACAATATAAATAGCTTAACACATTTTTTTACAAAATAAATGTAAGCAAATATTACATGCTGATTATTTTGCTTTGCCATTCACTAAATATTGAAACCACGAATTTAGAAAATTGTCTAAATATAACTAGTGACCATTACTTCTTTAATATTGTATCATTATCAAAATGCAATGCCAGCTATCAACACATGTGAAATTTCAGCCTATTATCAAAATTGGAATTAAGGTATAATATAAATGAATATTATTGATAAGTTTTATAAATAAACAATATTTTTTTATCCGCACAAACAGTACACACAAATTATATTTTTGGCTTGCTTTTTCAAAAAAGTAACATTACATATTAAACTGCATAATGCACCTGAGAGTGTTGCCACCTCTCCGGGTTTCGATAGTAATCTCCGGGCTCCGGGTTAATTCTGAAAATCTCCGGGTCATGAAACGAACTAAATTCGATATCTTTGTTTTTAAAACATTTTGTTTAAAAAAATGCGGTTTACCATTTTGCTTACTGTTCTCATATTACCGACACTTTAAGCGAAATGGCGCCAATGTTCGTCTGGCGCCATCTCTGGTAGCCATATTGAAAAATGTCAATTCTAGAGATTTTTAAGTTCTTAGGTTTCTATTTGTTCTAAGGTGGTCGTACAGAACAAAGCAAAACATTTACTTTTCCTCGCATATTTGATTGTCTTTTTAATAAATCAATTAGTCTTATTTTTACACACAGTAAGGTAATTATCAGTAATTATAATACTAAATACAATTTAATGAAGATTATAAAATTATTATCAAGGGAATTGCATTAAAATATATAAAGTAGTAGAGTAAATTGAATGTAATAAATGTATATGAATATGTGTGTATGAAAATGTATATGAAGTATGTATGTATGAGTATGTATGTATGAAAATGTATATAAAGTAGTAGAGTAAACTGTTGACTAAATTGAATTATGAAATGTCATGTGGAGAATTTTTCAAATTTGTTAGCCAACCAGAACAAATCGAGTTATTAAAAACAGTGCTTTCAAATCAGAAATACACGTGGAAGTAGATGCCATTACAGAAATGTATGTAAAGTTGTTTTTGTGATAAATATGTAGTCGAAGCAAACTGTATTAATTGTTCATAATGTTTGTGATGTAATTATCAATATATTTAATATATTTATTTGTATGCAAATTGAAAGAAAAATTGATCGTTATGTAATTAACGAAATTTTATAATAGTTATTATATTACTCTTATATTTTATAAAAGAGTTTGTATTGTTTTGTAAGAGATATTAATTAATATAATATGAATAATTATATTATATTTTGAATAAATTGTCATCTTTTGCATTTAGACCCCCCGGTAATCAGTGATCTCCGGGTCATGGGTTTCCGAAAGGTGGCAACCCTAACTGCATTTAAGAAAAACAGGTTTTACCTCCTATATAGTACAAGTAATGAACTAAGTAAAAAATGACTGATTCTACTTCAACTTTATTTATCTCAAAGCAGGGTTTTGGTCTTAGTAGGTTTCACTGACATTTCGATATTACAGGCTACAGATTTGTCCAAAAGCATAGCTAGTTGCTCAACGGATGGTGGATGAAAATCCAAAGATAGATCATTAATTCAGAAGTACTCAACTTTTGATACAGGTATTGAACAGTTTTTCAATTACTAAAAAAATATTTTCATGTATTGTCTGCTCAGATTGGAATGTATGAAAATAATTTTATACATACAGTTATTTCCTTGATTTATTTCTTTTGAGATCTGTAAATGTGAATATGAAAGTTAAATAGAACTCTTGTATATACTGTTGTATATATGGGAACATGGAAGGAACCTCCTCATAGTGTTCCTGGTAACAGTAAATAAACTGGAAAATCCCTCCACTAATGTGTGCATCTTCCGAAGAGAAGATAATTGATAATAAATATAATAAAATAATAATAATAATAATTGATAATAAATATGTGTAACTGAAATAAGTGCCGTTTTAACGCATGGTATTAGTATTTCTATCCATTGTTGTTCCTATGTAATTGAAGAAACTAAATGATAATTATAACTATTATTACAATCAAATTTTCTTCAAAATCGAACGAGTTTAAATTTTATTGATGTTCAGTGATGTAAATGTTTTGTTGAGAGATGTAAATGTTTTCTTGATTTAACTGTAATACAAGTACTAAATATCTCGGCATTACGCTTGACCGCGCTTTAACTTTCCGCGAACACGCGGACGCGGTTTCGCAAAAAGCATGGCAACGCCTGGGCATGCTGCGAGGCTTATTATATAAGCGAAGCAACCTGTCCACAGCGAACAGCTTGCTAATTTATAAAGGCATGATTAGGCCCATTATGGACTACGCCTGCCCAAGTTGTGGAATAGCGGCGCAAGCATACATAAACAAGCTGCAAACAATTCAAAATGCGTGCCTTCGTAAAATTCTTTGCGCACCAATTTACATTAGAATCTCTGAACTTCATTCAGCTTTAAATATACCACTTATTCAAGATCATTTCAAAACTTAGCTTCCAATTTTTTCTCTAAATTACATACGTCGAATAATGGCATCATTTCAAATTTAGCTCTATACGAGCCGGATCCCACGGCCACGGACAAACACCCGAGAGATCTGCTGGAGTGAAACGGGCCTAACGCCAATACTGAAAAGAAAATTGCAGTAAACAACGCCAAAAGCGCGCCGAACGGCTACTGTCTTTCTTGACCTTGTTTTTTCTTTTTGTGTTACAGATCAGCCATTGATGTCCGAAAGAATAAGTGTGGTAGCATTGCACTTAGCAACCACACGGAACTGAGCTGCAATCCTCGATATGGAGCATTAACATACTCTCTGAGATATACTCTTTACTCTCTGATATAGAGAGTATACTGTAAACTCTCTGGTTAAGGTCGTGTGATCTTAAGTTGACGAGGGAAACATGTTCTCGTCGTTTTGAAGAATTTGAGGGTGCGAGGCAAATAAATAGTAAATAGGTGAGCGGTAGTAATCGTTATGTACGTTCAAGTGTGACTTGTAATTAAAAGAGTGATTGTAAATGTAAACTTCACAACGGTGTTGTGAAATAAATTTGGCTGCACTTTAAGAAGTAGTACGGCCTTTTCAAAACGCATTATCGCCAATTGCAAGGAGTATTTGAGAGGAAGTTTTAAAATATCCTTTTTTAAATTGAAGCTTGACACTGTTGGTGATTGGTGTGAAAAAAATTTTAAGAGATTTTTGTTGTTATTTGAACACAAGATAGTCGCATCGTGAGGAGGAAAAATTTATTTTTATATTACATTCAGGTAAGTTGTTTGTTTATGATATTTTTATTATTAATTTTCTATCAAGCTTTTGGAATTTCCTTAAAATGAGAGTATTGTTAGAAGAAGAGAGGTTTTCATAATTGCGTGTTCTGTATTAACTCTGTTGAATCATGTCTTGAAAACGCAGGAAACCTTTTAACATCAATTTTGTTCAAATGTTTCCATTTTTAGTGTACCAATTAATGTCTCCATAATTTTTTTAAGTAATAACTCTATTGCAGCATTACATATTTGCAATTAAACTAATACACAATTTTTTGAATATTGCTCTTCTGCTCAAGATGGGTTTGTTCAACTCAGGTAAATATTTTCTTACCTTAATAAGGTAAGAAATAATTTTGTTAATGTTCATTTTATGACTGTGTCATTAACAAACCCCTCTCTCCAAAAATTATCAATTGTTTATACAAGTGAATGTGGAAGACTTGCAATCTGCTGTGAGGTACAATATGTTAAAGGGCATGTTGAGATTGATATTTAATTTTCCACCATGATTAGTTCTGTTTCCAAAATGAAGACAGGACAGTATTGTGGCTTGTTCTTATGTTAAATATTCTGGACATAGCCACGCTTATCACATTTTTATTCATTCAAATACAGCGTTCAGTGTGACGGTTAAGAAATCTCATTTCACATTTTTTTGTGTGCACTGTGTTGTAAGTTAGCACCACAGCAAATAATATTGCACATTTCCAGTGTTTGCCCATAGCGGTCAACCAAAACCCCTATAGAAACGAATGTAAGTGTGCAGATGAATAAAAAGTTGAAAAATGTAATAACGAAGGAGAAAAAAATTCTCGGCTCTATATTTCTGGCACATGAATCCAAAAATTTTCAATTCTCAGCAATAATATATGTTTAAAAATAAGAGGATTGTAGTAATGTTGAACATTTCTTGTTTTTCAAAAATGAATACTCTTCACAAATGTTTCGAGAAAATGTTTTCATTATGTGTGGAAACTTCAGTGACTTTTTAAAATATTTCAAGGTTATTCCATCATTTTTATGTGAAAGCATAAAATTTCATAAATGAGTCATTTAAAATTCTGTTGATTTGTTTAAAATGTAAGAGTTAGAAAATACAAAACGGAGTAGTCATAAATTAATAGTATTAATGTAATATGAACATTTTGCCAGTTGGATAAAGGTCTAACATTACCCTTGTGGGACATTCACAGAATTTGTGTATCTAAATGGTCGTCTAACAAATTAATTTTTTTGTCATTGAAGTATTCCCCATGAGGTATAGTTGACCCCAAATCAAAAAAATACCAGATATGTTTTCAAACTGCTCCAAATTCTGAATGTTTGTACAGAATTTTTCTTCTATAAAGATCACAACTAATTGGTCCCAGAATTAAATGTCTAGCCTAAGAAGAAAACATGTTCAGAATGTCACATCTGTGATTTAATTTTAATTTTTCTGATGCAATTTTAAATTATTAGTAGGATTATTGCAAAAACAATATTGTGACTGTTTTGACAGTTTTAGTATAATTGTATTTTTTATGTCAGTAAAAAATATGTTTGTACTATATGATCTCTCACTATTTTGTTAAAACCCTGTGACATATTAAGGGTAAAAGTATAATTGTGAAAGTTTTCATCTCTGAGATCCTTACCCTAATTCATATTCAACGTGATGTTGAATTTATGAATACTGATAACGAGTATTTCTGACAAATTGATTAGAAAGAATTCGGTCCCAGTAATAAACACTATTTGCAAAGACAAGCTTAAGATTTTGACTATTACCTGTTATTGTGTCCTTTTGTGGTGGAATAGACGTACTGCTGTGATATCGTGGATAAAAATTATTTGAATAATTTTGTTGTCCGTAGAGGAAGCCATGTCTTGTCTCAGCTGGAATAGTGCCCTGTTGGGGGAGATAACTAACGTAACAATCCCGGGCAAGCTGATGTGTAGGCAGAGTCATATGTAGGTATTCATGCGCCCAATGCAAGCATAGATTTTACGACCTTTTCAGGATACTTCAAAAGAGGGTTATTATTTTAGCGGATATACCCTAAATAGCATCCCTTGTGAGTGGTGCCCATAGCACGTGCCATGTATACCATATCGTAGATACAGTGCTGCATATAGGTCGCCACTGTGTCTCACCATCCAGCAGGGAAGAACACCACTTCTGGTATCAAACATTCACTACACCAAACAGTAAAATGCAAACTTGTTTTGACACTTTGCTAAATGTTACTCATTTGTTACTTTATTTCCCAAACATAACGTTAACAAAGAGTAATGTTACCAATTATGGTTATATTTGTTGGAAATTTTAAAACAGGAAGGGGGTAATCTGGTGATGCACAGTATATCACTTAGTAAACTTTGACTTTTCGAGTGAAGAAAATGACTGTTTTGTATGTACTAAAATTAAAGAATAATAATTCCCAATGAAACCCAAAAATATCCATTGGGTCTTTATGAAAACCTTTTTTCCGATGATGTTCACCACTTTTAGAATTTCTTGAAAAGCAAATTTTAAATAATTCAGTTGTAATATAGGTTCTGTTGTTGTATAGGTTTAAATAATTCAGTTGTTGTATAGGTTCTGTTCTACCATAGGAAGTGGTGTTTTTTAAGTTGCTTAAGTTTATAAAATAAACTTTTTTTAAAACTGGAGAACGATAATAAATATTGGATTATCTTCTTTAGTTTAGGTAAAAATGTCATTTTTTTTAAATAGCCAATGTTTCGACAATTATTGTGCCTTCCTCAGGAATGAAACAATTTAATTTACTTGGTGACCGATTTTACGCACAATTTAATTTAGTAATGTCTTTGGAACCATCATTTTAATGTGCTCAAATGGTAAGTAATTCCATCAATAATATAAAATTATATTATGAGTATCAAAGGTTGCCAAGTAAATGTAAATTGTTACAGTCCTGACGAAGGTTTAAAAGCAGAAATGTTGGTTATTAAAAATGTTATGTTTGACATAAACTCAATAAGATAAACCGGCTGAGATGGCTCGAGCCATCAAATAATGTCTCGTGTCCATCTGATCGGGATGTCCTAACGCTCAAGTGCCGACAGCTGGAGGATTTTGGAATCGAGCAAGATAGATGGGTCGAATTCGGCCGTTATTTGGAGACTATAGTGGCCGGCAGCTCTGATCAGTAGCTTTCCGTGGTTTCCCCGAAAAAACACTAGGGCAACGTCTGTCCGGAATCCGTTTGATGTTTTTTCCTATCTCCTCGCCCCTTACACTTAAATGCACTACACTACCACATGACCACCATGGGGACCAACAGAATCTGTGTTCTCCGGCGGGGGTAGTGCAGCGCTGGTGGGACACAGTTGGATGGGAAAAACCCCAAGCAGACTTTTAGGTCGCGTCGAGTCTCCACATCGAGCATAGGAAAGCGCTCCCAAGACAAAAAAAAGTACTATCCTTACGAGGCTGATCGCCAATAGATATTTCGCGCCCAGATAATCAGTGGATCATTAATCCCCAATACATTACGACAACAAGGGTTCTGGCACGTGCGGCGTATTGTGTTTGCACAGTGAATGTAAACAAGTGGTTCTTTACAGGGAAGCGCAGAAATGGCGACGCAGATCCGCATCGCTAGTATTGGCTCCGTCGGCGACGCCTTCCACCAGGTGGCGCAGGGGCTGTCGCGCGTTCAGGAGGCCCTGCGTCTGCAGGAGCAGGAGGCCGAGCGCAGGGTCCAGGAGGCCTTGCGCCTGCAGGAGGAGAGGGCGGCAACGGCGCTGCGCCAGATGGAGCAGCAGCTGCGGGAGCGGGACAACGCCATCAGCGCCCTCCGACACTCCCTGGACGAGCGAGTGCGGCGGCTGGAGGCGAGGGTGGCTGCGGTAGAAGAGCGAGTGAGAACGTCCTCGGCGAAGAGAGAAACTGAGGGGACCGGAGAACAGGGGGCGTTGGGGCAGCTGGAGAGTAGAATGGGGAAGTTGGAGGGGGCCGTGCAGAGAGCGCTGGCGAGTGTTTTCCCGCGCGTGGAGGCTGTCGTGGAGCGGTTGGAGAGCTCGCCGCCAGGGGCGCCCCTGTCCCCCGCTGCTTCCACCTCCTCCGCTCCTCAGCCGCCCGCCGCCAGCGTCGCCCTCGGAGCGTCGGTGGCGGGAGAGGCAGCGGCCGACGACGTAGATTGCCCGAAGCAGCAGGTGGAGCGACGAATAAAAGAGGTCGTGCGGCGGATGCGGGCATCTCGAGCGGCTCCTTCCCTTTTGGGGGAGGCCCTGTGTAAGGCGACCGATCCTGAAGAGATCCGTCGCCTTTTAGATTCCGGGGCTGATGTCAATTACACGAACTCCCACGGAACCTGTCCTTTGATGT
This sequence comes from Teleogryllus occipitalis, assembly GCA_011170035.1. NCBI lineage: Eukaryota > Metazoa > Arthropoda > Insecta > Orthoptera > Gryllidae > Teleogryllus > Teleogryllus occipitalis. Next base: position 34,218 of record BLKR01003940.1, read on the forward strand.
CGGCAGTTTTGGACAGTGCGGGTTGGGATGACCCTCTGAGGGAGGTCGTGTCGTTGCTCCTCGCGAGAGGAGCAGACCCGAACTCGATCGACGAAGACGGATGGTCCGCGTTGCACTGCGCCGTGTATCACGGCGTCTATCACCCCGTGGATCTGCTGATCGCCGCGGGGGCGGACGTGGACGCGCGGGACAAGCACGGGGCCACGCCCCTGCACGTGGCTGCGAGTTATGACGACGATCGCGCCGTTCGCACTCTGCTGGCCGCCGGCGCCAACAGGAGCCTTAGAGGTTGGGGCCACTCGTATGTGGATAAGACGCCCTTTGACGTCGCGAGATCTGACGACGTTAGACATCTCGTACGTCCTTGACATAACGAGTGGAGGTGCGACGGAGCGTACAGCAATCGACAACAAAATGGAGGTAACTGAGTGGCCAGCGAACCTGGAATCCTTGAAAACTTGGAAGTTGAGAGAACCTGAAAGAAAAAAAGGGGGGGAATTTTTCATTATTTGTAATTTGAGCATCAACTGCACTGCATAAAATTGCAAATTTCAGGGTTATGCTAGATTGTTTACGTATTAGATCAATAATGCATGAAATTACAAATTTCAAGGATGCTTTATTTTTTTCCTTTACTTGGCTCGCTTCATCTATAGTTAATGAATTTTAAGTTATTCAGATTGTGACTTCTCTTGAATTAATTTCTCGTTCTTCTAGCTCCTTGAATACTATACCTAATATTTCAAAGGAAAGATTCTCAGAATTGAGAAACGATAGTTTAAACGAACGACGCCTTTATTCACAGCTTTGCTTTCTACTTAACTGAAACAGGAGTCCACTCAAATTCTGTCCTTGGAACATCGATTTTGTAAAATCAGTCGCTTCGTATCTACTACTCTCTATCACTTATCTTATTCGTTTTGCATGCAGCTTGCGATCAGTTGAAATCCGTTTGGTCGCCAGAAGAAAACGAATTTCACCTAATTTCCATTTATTTTAGTACTATTTCGGTTTTTTGGGTAATGTTTTACATAATGTCACTCATTTTAAATGCATATTTTTTTTATTTTTTTGTGTGGATATTTTTGCTTATTTATTAAGTTTTTAGTGCATGCATATTTTCACGGCATTAAATCATATCCCCCATTATGATTCTTAGAAATGAAATAAAGGATTATTTTGTTTTTACATTATCTAATCCCTTGTGTTATATAGATTGGTTTTTCGTGAAATGTTTAATTTTTTTTTTTTTTGATGACGAAACCACTTGTTAAAATGAAATAAAAGCGTCAAAAATGTGAATTATATTCATTGTTTGTATCGGAATTATTGTAAATCCCGACCCATGATACCTGTAGCAACTAGTTTATGAATAATTTTGTTTGTGTGTCTCGAGAGGGCAAAATGCGGCGCCCGAATGTAAACGGAGATAGCCGAACAGGCCAGCGAGCCGAGCGGTTGTCGAGCGACCCCGATCGGACTTCCATGGCACGAAGCTTTAATTCGACATTTGTCAGAAATTTAATTTTTTTTAATTTTACAGTGGCCGTTAACATAATTAACTTGCATTTGTCAGAAATTTTGAACGATTAAAATTAATATTAATGATCTGAAGAATTATAATTAATTAGCAGTATCGCTTATTTTTTATGCTACGTGTTTTAATAATTTGTTATCTTTTCCACGTCACTTGATTGAAGCAACCTTTCGCGTGTTTTTTAAGTGGTATCCTCAGTAAGCACATAATATACAAAATACAGATAAAAATATATAAAATACAAATAAATTAATGTAGTTATAGTTAATATATAATAATATATCAGTAATACATAAATGACTGAATACATTGTTTACTTTTAGTAAACAAACTACTCAATCGTGTATTATGTGTGTCAGTGTTCGCATTTCTTGTGATGGTAAGAATTTAGGCACTGTTGTCACTAAATCCTAAATCTTTAATTGCAATATATCTAGTAATTTTGATTACCTACTTTGAATTAAGTGTAGACCGAGAAGGTACATTTATTGTAATATCTAAGCTGAGGGAATTAAGATCTCAAGGTAATACATATATTTTCAAACCCAATGAAATAAAACTATTGTACTAGTACATATATTCTGTAGGAATTGTTAGTAAACCCTTCAAGTATACAGTAGTATGTTGGTTGTTTTGCAAATTGAGTTTGTCCTATGTGATGTCTTATTTTACGAAATATGAAATAAGACGTAGTTGAATAATGTTTTGATTGAAATTCAGTGAATTTAAGCATCTTGTGGTATAAAATCTTCCAAAAACTCAATATCGTGATAATCTTATTCATTGAATTTAGATTTAAAATGATATATTAAACTATTTGGAATTGATGTACAGGAATGTATTATCTTATTATGGCCTCCAGGATAACTAAGGATATGTGTGTTTTACTATTTTAAAAAAATCGTTTTAAAAGTTTGTTTGAAAACTTGTTTAAATAACGTCACTTTCGCTCATGTATATTTTTAATAATGTTTCGCTCAAACATAGTGTATGTTGATGAGTGTAAATTTGGAGGTACGAGGGTCTCTTCTAGCGTCAGTTTCGGTCATGTAGAATACTAAAATTCCTCATTGCATTTTGGGAACTAGTGTTTTCTGTTGGACAAGTTTCGTTCAAGTTCTGTTGTACAAATTACTACACTTCGCGGTGGGGGAAAGGGTGCTGGTAACGTAAGGTAATGTAATCATTCAAAGAAATGTATATTCCAGACTCAAAAAATTAATACATATGGGGAACAAAGAGTATAGCCGAATCAGCCGATGAAAAGTGCTTCCAAACTAAATCGATAATCGCGATGCTAGTATGAAAGAATATAAAATGATGTAGATTCACAAAAAATCAGCCACCTAGGGCAATTGTTGCAGAGATACCGCGAGAAACGTGTTTTCCGTGTTTGTTTTTTCTCGGCTTCTATTGCGTGTATCAGGCTGAAAAAATAGAGAGACGGGGAAACATTGTTGAATTTTGAAGTATTTTTGTCTACCAATTTTGACGCCAAATTCATATGGAAAAAAAATAATTTTTAATATTAATTTTCGATGTGATAACGTTAGAATAGTTTCAATTTTTTCCTTAAAATGGGTCTTCTAACATATATTTTTTAAGATTTTTAACTATGTGGACGGTAGTGAAAAAAAAATATTTTTCAGTTTAAACATTTGAAATTCGCGCCAAAATGTGAATTGAAAAACTTGTTTCACCAATGTTTAAACAGTTAATATTAAAATTATTGAAAGGTCTCGCTTACCATAATTATTTGGAACTTTTGCTGAAAAATGTTTGTTTTATGTGGAAAGTATTTATATTATCGAAATATAATCATCGCATCCCTTTTGTTTGTAGATTTATCTATTGTTTCTAATATAAATCAAATTAGTTGGTTCTGGGTGTATTAATCATTTATGCTTGTATAATATAAATCAAATTACTTAGTTGTAAATTTATTAATCATTGACAATTAACCATTGTCATTTTCTTCAATAACTGGGATCACGCATTTGTTTATAAAAAGTATACTCAAAATTTGTTTTTTCAACATTTCAATTAAAAAAAACTGTTTAACAATTTTCGCCAAGTAACGAGCGTGTGCCAAATGTGAGTTTAAGTAATCGCAGCTATGTAGGAGCAGCATCCCAGGGTGCAAATTCCGTTCGCACGTTGACAATATTGTTTCCCTCCCGATATTCCCATGGTGGAAAGAGATGGGTGGGCTACTCCGGTGCACCGAGTTTTTTGCTCGTTCTGCGCAGCACCAGTTTCCGTCAATGAATCGTGTGTCCACTTCGTTTGAAAAGCGAGACGAGACATCGATCGCTATGTTCCATGGAGTGCAAGAAGTGTTGAGAAACTTGTTTTAAGTGGCATAAACGGACAATTTTCAACCGTGACCGACCAAAAATAACACGATGAAAGAGTAATTGAAATAAAAGATGTAATATTTAAATAATGTTATCTGATTCTGTTTCATTGACTTGTAACTGTTATAATTTTGGCATTGAAAATGCATGCTAATATTATGACGCACACTGGTGCTTGAAGACAATTTGCTGAAGTCGGATGCTCAAGAGGCCACCCATCTCTTTACACCAAGGATATTCCGATTGAGTTTGATACATCGATGTAACATCTATAAGATTTTGAGTTCATTTATCGTGTTTAAATTTGTTTCAATATCAATTAAAACGTTTTTTCCGATCACATTTAGGCGCGAATTTCAAAATTTTAAACCGCGAAAATTGGTTTTAATTTTTTTCACTACCGTACACATTGTTTAAAAATCTGAAAAAATATATGTTATAGATTGTTATAAGACCCATTCTAAGGGGGGGATTGAGACAGTACTCCGTCACGTCGAAAATCTATTTCAAAAATTTATTATTCTTTTCTATATGAATTTGGCGCCAAATTGGTAGACAAAAATACTTTAAAATTCAACAATGTTTCCCCATCTACAATTTTGGTCAGCCTAATACATGCAATAGAAACCGAGAAAAATACGAGAAACAGTCTTTTTAATGTTTTATCTCTGCAACAGATTGCCCTAGAAAGCTGATTTTTTTGTGAATCTACGTCATTTATATTCTTTCATATGAGCATTGCGATTATCGATTTGGTGGGGGGCACTTTTCACCGCCTTATTCGGCTATACCCTTTACATTTCTTATACCTGAATGATGTTTTGGGTTGTCAATTAGGGGATTCTTGTGGCACGATAACCTTAGCACCGTAACGAATACTTTGTCGACCAGTATAGATTCTTCTTTCAAAATTAAGCCAGCAATATAGTCTTGAAATTGATACTTTTAACTCTCCAGTACACACTTCGAGAACTTCTGTCAGCAAATTTATTTTTTCCTGCAACCAGTGAACTACTAGAAAGCGAGTATTGTGTTTGTAAAAGCTGAGGCTTGTGTTCGACTTGTGTTGTGATCGAATTTTGCAATAAATATTACTCAGTGTAACATACCTATGATTTTGTGCGATGGTCACCTTTCTATTCCAAAAGAGATTTGAAGAAGGGACGGCAGTATGAAAAACCGCACATCAACAGCCGTGAGCCTAGCAGTTGTCAGAGGCGTTCTGATTGCATATATTGTTGCTAGCCCATTTCTCAACACCCTTGCAGATGAACAGACGGAATGGCGATGTTACATTTAGGATAGTATTGTATCACAACTGAAGAACCGTGTCACGTGCGTGATTTTCGCCTCACGTTCTATTGCGAGACTCGATCCGGTCAGTCCGCGCGCGTGCAGTCATATTTCAGTCAAAAGGCCATGTAGCGAAGGATAAAATGTAAATATTAGATACTGTGGCGTCGTGGTAGCGATATGACTACACAGACACGAGCGCTAGTTACAATATTTATTTACAGAATTTTATACAGTATTTACAGCTCTGGGGTTCCGTTCGCAATCTACCTCCGCGACTCCACGCACACTGCTCCCATCTCCCGGCTAGTGCATCCTCCACCCAGACGCTTTACCGCGCCGGTGTCCTGACACCCGGTGCTACGCACTCGCAGTGTCCAAGGAATGCACTTCTGCCAACGGGCCGCAGTTGCGTCCGCACGCGAGGCGATCTCTCAACGAACTCCTCTTTCCGGCCAGCTAGCTTCTGGCGGTCATGTCCCCCCACCCCCTAGCTTCTCTGCACATGTGGGTGGCTCTGGGACCATATGGCCAGCCAGCCTCCCCTGACCGCCGGCGGGGGGTTGCCCGGCCGACTTGCGTCCCGGAGTGTTAATGGCTCCCTTTTCAGTTGACAAAAGCTACTAACAGTCTTTGTGCCAGCCGACCGGACGTCCTCCCCTCTGCTCGCCATCTTCGACACTTCTAAAGATGTTCGAAGCCCTGGCCGCCATGTGGTGACGTTACAATACATCGACGTACATAGTATGTTAAAATTTGGTCTTAGCAGTGAGATTATGCAATTAAGGATTTTCTGCATATATAACAATTATATTTTAGTTCTCCCAATAATGAAGATAAATGCGACAGATAAGATTATCTTACCCACTACAAAGAAATTTTCACGGTTAAGACTACTGCAGAATGTTTGCAAAAACGATGAAAACTTAATAAAAGATGTGATGGATCTCGGAATATGTCCTAAACGTTGTCCTCGATGGCCAGTAATATCCCGTCAAATTATGTTCCACTTGTTTTGAAGGTAAAATAGAGGTAAAGTAGGTAAATTGTTTAATTAGGGCTAACAGGAGTTGATGTCATCAGTCTCGTTCAGACTGATCAAATTATTTTAGCTCTTTTAAAATATTTTCTTTTTTATTGAAACACTGATTTTATGGTCTTTCTTAGGATCACAAGAGACGATAGTTCATACGAAGGCTACAACCAGGACACTCGATCACACCTTTGAAGTTTTAACGCCCCTAGGAAACTGTCTACAAAGTAATTCAAGATTTGATTTGATAGTAATATTTACTTATTTTATTTATTTATTTAAAAATTAATAATTGAAATATATTTATAGGATCTCAAGACTCAACAGACTGTTCTGTGGAAAACGTTACTCCGGGAAATGCTTCTCAGAGTTTGAAAAGTCCTGCATTGAGGTCTTTTCTATTGAGTGAAGAGGTCACAAAGGCGAAAATTATTTGGTGCTTGTGTATGTCCATTAGAAGTTCTGCAAGTTGTGTTTCAATCTTTCGTCTCATGTTTACTGGCTGTAAAGTTGCTGAAAAATGCAACTGCAAAGGACCAAAATTGCCCAAAGTATAGTTTATGATATTGCTCCATATTTTTATTCACAGCTACTAAACCTACTCTGAACTTGTGATAATATTGTATTAGAATTCGATGAAAGTTTGAATCCGGTATCACAGAAGATGCAAATGGACATTTATTTAAGATTTTGGGACTCAAAAAATTCATTCATACCTGATTCATACCTGATTTTTTGACAGTTTTCCTTCAAAATACTCACGCCAGAAATATAATGCAACCAATTCGAGACACGTTTGGATCTGCCAAACTTAAACACACACTGCAATTATCTCTGGGTGGACCAAATGTTAGTTTAAGAGTTTTAAAGGATTAAAACAGTGAACTTTAAGAATCTTGTGATGGATTGGAACTTTTAAATACAGATGCCTGTGGCCTTCATGTCGTTCATGGGGCATTCAAAACGGGAATATCTTGCACCAAATGGGAAATGCACTCATTTCTAAGAGCATTGTATTATCTATTCCACGATTCCCCAGCACGAAGAGCTCAATACGTGGAATATACAAAATCAAGTGTATTTCAAAAACGATTTTGTGGGATTAGCCAATAGAGCTAATGACATCCTGTTCCATTTTAGGACGCACGTCAATCAAGCAATTAAAAAAGACAGCTCTAATATCACAAAGTTTTAAAATTGTTTCTAATGCTGTTGATAACCTCGGCCCAAATCGTGCTTTTTTTAATGCTACAGCATCTCAGTTGGACTCCTTTTTGCGTGAATTCCAAAATGATCTGCCAATGGCTCCATTCTTTTATAACCAATTACTAGTCGCGCGACTTTTCTTGACGTCTGAACTCCCTAGTGCTCAACACAGCACGACTCGGTATGATCTGGTCAGAATATTGGTCTCACACGGAACGGAACGGCAAGATTGTCAGGGCTGCCTACCTCTGCTTTCGAATGAATTCTGTTCTCGCGTTTTCGCTGTTATTGTTGTGCCCTGTGATTTATTCGATTTGGATTTTGGTGATTACGATTCGATTGTTAGAAAGTGGAGTCATTGTTGATTGGAGGTCTCTCTTCCTTGTGAAAATGAAGCTCTTCATGGAAGACCGGCGGGAAAAGAGTACGTAATAAATGAAATGGCTGCAGGTGCTGGTCATACAGTCATTCGTCTTCCTCCCTACAATTGCGACTTAAATGCAATTGAGCTGGCATGGGCAAAAACTAAAAGGTATTTTACGGAACACAATGTATCTGGGGACATGTCAGCTACACATCTGCGTGAATTAACAGTCAGATGGTTTGAAGCTGTAACTGTTTCGGACTGGGAAGATTACTGCAACCATGTAAAACATCTAGAAAAAGAATCCTGGCAAAAAGACGGGATAATGGAAATTGTAATGAATGACATTGTAATTAATACTACAGATAATTCAAGCGATGATTCACATTATTCAGAAGATGAAAATTAAGTACGTACACTAATATCTTATCTCCTTAATAAGCAATATTATCATTATATAATTAATTTCATTTGTGGTTGCTATTAATTACGTTATTATTTGTTCTATTTTATCGTCTATAATGTCCTGTTGAATTAAGAGTGAAAGAGGCGCGAATATTAATAATGTTACAGTTGGCAACTCCCGTCGGATGTAACGTAGGGAGAAGTCTCCTCTCCCCACACCCCGCGCTGGGAGACGTCAAGAAAAGTCGCGCGACTAGTATATTCTCTCATTAATACTTTGATGAAACGAATTGTGAAGTCGGAAATTGTGAATAGTACAAGATCGATTTCTGAGATAGATCTAATTCACAAAAATAATCTAATAGATTCAAAAAAATGTTCAACTAGATTTTACAACTAAAGATGCTTTAAAAAAAGTAAAAGCAACTTCATAATTAGAAGTTTCAAACGGGACATGTGTGCCTGCATCATCAGAATGGTAAAAAAACTTAATGGAAGATCGCCATTGAAATTCAATCTTACCCAGGCCATCACATGTTTAGGCCCTAATACAGCTTCAGATCTTAAATCTGCTCAACATAAATTGACGTCTTGTTTTGTGGAAGGATGTCTGGCACAAAAGCTGATCGTCTGAGACAAGAATATACGGACATTTGTGGCGACCTTCGAGTTCGAAAACTTTAGAAATCTTTTAAAAGAAGTGAAAGTCGATTCGACAAATTTTGGATGAATCTTGCAAATCAGTTTTCAAAGAAAAGTGACAACTTTGCTGAATTTGTGCAATTGATACTATCGCATGGAAATGCCAGTGTTGAACGTGGTTTTTCCGTAAATGCTGAATGTTTGGTGGAAAACCAACATGAGAAGCGCCTCAATGCGCAGAGGCGTGTCCATGGTGCAATTGTAAATGCAGGATGTGGAGACTGTAAACATTGATAAAAGCCTCGTACATTCTGTGCGAAATGCATATTCGAGATATAAAAAAGATATGATTAAGAAGCGTTCCCAAGACGAAATGATGTCTGCCAAAGATTCATACAAAAGACTGAAGCAAATAGAAATAAAAGAATGGGAGATTAAAAGAAATAAATGCTTAGCAGATGCTGCAAAAATATCTGCGGACATTGACCAAACAATTGAAAGTTTGAATTCATAAATTGTGAAGATTTTTAAATTGTATGTTTTTATTATTTCCTTTTGGGTAGCCACAAGGAATTATAACATATCTCAGATTTTTTCTTAACCGATCAATCCATTGTCATTTGATTTATTTGTAATCGTAGCAATAATTCAAATATATATTAAATACAAGTAGAAATGAAGTCTCTTGTTCCAGCAATATTTATACTTTTATTTACATTGATAAATTGTCTATTTTGTTTCATCACATTCAGTAATACAATATTATTTGCATTTACATAGATATTTTTTATGTTATCAAGATGGTATTAAATCTCTTGTTTTTCACCAAACCATTAAGACTTAAAGAGTCTTCATTATTTTAAATTCTACAGTATTAGTATTGAAACATGCCCGACGTTGACTGGTGCTAATTTGAAACAAATCCCGTCTTTCGTATAAAAAAACAAGCCCCACTTGGAGGGACATTTTGAAACATAATTATTACTGATAAACTTAATTTGGGCGCCAGGAAAAGGTTACACTGGAAACCTAATAATTCGTACGTAATTTAAATATATCTCCTTCCAAAATTATGTTGTGCTGGCTCAGTTAATTGGGGTTCGAAGTTCATAATTGTTGCAACTTACTCTGCAACCAATTATTCAATCTGCCATCCTTACGGGGTGGCGAGAAATCTGAAAATCTTATTAAAATGCTGGATTACACGTAACGAACAATGATAATCAGCTTTCAACTTAATAAATTAAAATTTATTATGATAATCAAAAATGAATCATTCTTTGGTCATGACCAGATTTCTCTGTTTTACAATAGTTATAAAACCTTGTTATTCATTCGTGGGTCTTCACTTCGTTCTATGGCGCCCCGTAGAACCTTCTCCGTCGACGCAGCAGAATCTTGCTTCTGGATAAAGTCCTCGCCTAATGTCCGTGATCTGGTTCAAAATTCTCTCGGCGATACTATTATAATCCGTGACTTCCCTCACTTGCGTCTCGGGTGGACGCCTAGACATGAATTTACTTCTTACAAGAACGCTCTATCCTAATATAAGAAACGAGAGTTAATTTTATACAACTGTCAATTACCAGACTTTCTTCGACCTGGTAAAATATATCAAGAGCCGACCCGCTCATCACCGCGTTGCTCTAGCGAATGAATGTTCTTCTCAAAACTCGGAAGCATCCGAATTTTATTTTATTTTTTGTCTCTCAAAACAGTGTTCATTCCGCATCTGCTCTGTCATTTCAACCTAACGAAAATGATCAACGCCGATTGCTTTTTTGTCACATAGCGACCCCCTCGCGATCGTCTATTGACATCCCTATATTCTAGGTCAAATAAAATGACATTTCCATAATAAAAATGGTTCGTTATTTTGGCATATCACAGTATACCATAAAATTTATTTCCACCCTTATGTTCCTGGTATAGTTTTGACTATATGTAAATAAATATCAATTTACATTTCTTTATTATATCTTATCACTTTTTACACAACTATACATATATTTAATAGGATGCCTTACTACAATCACTTATCAATTTAATTGCTTTTGAAGATATTGTTTTCTATATTTGGGAAGCATGTTGTGGACTTTCGTTTACAATAATAATGGTAACATCAAGTATCTGTTCCTCCTACTGTACATGTGGAGAGAATTTGTCAATTAATAAATACAAGTAAATAGTTGGTTTCCAAAACTATTTTATATTGTGGCACCTTGAAATATTGCAGAGACTATCTGGAGTCAATAAGGTATCTACCACAATAGTATTAATTATAATTTTAATATGATTACATTAAGCCAAACACGTATTTCGGGAACACACTTCCCATCCTCAGTGATTCTACAATTTTAAGTACATAAACAAATTAACACATGTATCAACATCAACCTAAATACAAAATCATACATAAACTAATGAACGATAAAATAATTATTTAAAATTAGTACTTACCCAAGTAACACATTAAACACACAAGTTCATAGTCGTCAAAGTATGACGCCATTCTGTTCGTACGCTGTACGAATGCAGACAGCGGGAAGGTGAGGTAGGAAATGAAAGGACCTTTTATGCCTCAAAGAACAATCCATTGTAAAATCTCAGCCCCATCATAAATTTATTAATTGGCTAGTTTTCCCATCCTTTCATTGCCTCCCCACTATAAGTAGGGATGGCTAAATTTTGCGTAACTAAAAACCGTATGTTTCTAATAAACAAAATAAAAACACTTTGATTATGTGTAACCGATTATAATGCTTTCAAATAAAATAACTTATTATTTAATGCGTGATTATATTCTTTAACTCATATTTCATCGCAACAAACGCAGGGAAACAAGTACAGTAGTACAAACAATCCGTCAATAAAATACAAACTCCATTATCTGGCGTTGACAACTAATTTCATCACGAGAAACACGCACCGAAAGCGGGCGAGTTAGCTTAGAGCCAGCATGATCATTGCCTCTTCCTTGATTGGCCATGAAGTCCCAGTTAGCATTTCCACTTTAGCATAAAAGGAAGATAGAGTTTTATCGCTCTATCGGGGGAGAATTTAAAAATCGGCTGTTCTGATCGATAGTTTTTTGTGGTTCCTCCAATAACTCGGGCGTATTTCGTGGATCCACCCTAAAGGTTTCCGGTCTGGAAGTACTTATAAGCCATCACGTTACGCGAATCTTCCGCGCCGGTCTGTGGGCGCCTTTATTCAAATACTATTTAGGGATATCTTGAATAGTTTTCTAGCGAAGGAGAGATACATTTTTTACAATTTGATCACAAATATCGTTAAGGTTCGTTCGGTAGTTGAAACAAATCCGCTGGTGGACCTAGTGGGTAAAGGCTCCCACAGACCGGCACGGTAGATCCGCAGCGGGTGCGGCGCGGAAAGTTCCGAGCTAGACGCGGCCGCGGAATTCGCGGGACCGTTCACACCGGAGCGTCAATTATGAGTCAGCGTTTGGTGACGGTTGGCAAGGTCGCTCGACTCAGAGGGGAGCGAAGACCCCCGAACACGGGCGGACTTCCACGAAACTCGAGCTGCAGTGGAAGGAACGCCTCTGACTGCGTTTTAAACGCTGTCAATCCGTTGCCGCGACGCTCGCCTGCCGCGCAGGTCTGAACGTGCTCATAAGGCAACACGTGACGCGAAACTTCCGCTGTGGCCAATCCGCATGGACTGCGAATATTCCGCGTCGGTCTGTGGAAGTCTTAACAAAGAGGCAGTGGAGTGCACACGATCTTCCTTTTCTTGTTCCGTCTTCTCTGCATTCTGTTGCTGTGTTCATAATTCCATGTGTAAATTGTTCGGGTGGGGATCCAAATCCTTGAGAAAACATGCAAAGATTGCAATTCTCCCCATAGTATCTCACAGCTTTTACTTATTTTAACATTTAATAAACACCTAAAATCTAGGTCCTTCGCGTTTGATTACAAATAACTGCTCTTTGTCCAAGGCGCCGACTATTATTCGTTATCCAATTGTATTATATATCTGAGAAATTTGCGTTAGTTGGCTTTGGAGCCCCAGTAATGTTGACTACAAATTCTCTTCGTATACAATTCAGTTTTAATACTCAATAATCAGGGGCGTAGTGTCCATGGCAGCGTCGCTTGCATTTCAATTTAAAAGCATATTGATATACACACATAGAGTATCCAGGGAGGAAACAACGCTACTGAACATGAGTTCTTTGGTCAATTTTTAGCCTTTTTTGTAATGAACTCTTTTGAGATTTCGGATGGCTGAGTTGCAATAAGCATTCAAACATAACTTAGGCAAAAGGTTGCATTCCAAAATCACGCCAGAAATATTTCATTTAAATTGTTCATTATATACAACCTGAATGAATATTTTTGTTTACAAGGAAAAATAAACAGAAAAAAGCACCCAATTTATTCAACTCAATGATATAAGAGAGACGGCCGGACGCAACATTTGTAGGTTCCATGGGGGGTGTAGCTTAGAAGTTTCAAATTTGCCGCGTCAAATAGCGCGCGACGGAAGCGACTAGCTTACCCGCGACGGGAATTTTCACCTTCTGAGACGGGTACCCATGGGAATATTCTGACGAGGCCGGTGGAGAAGTCACAGCGAACGATGGTAAATGAATATGAAATATTCCAATTGCGGTTGACACCTACCATCTTTCCTGATTCTGTTTTTTCGCACTTAAGACGATTGAAATACGTGTCTCACGGGTCGGGATTTTTCAGGCTGAAAATGAGTGGGCAAACAAAATAACTTTCTTTGATTCTGAACAAGAACCTCTGCAAACAAAATTGTGATATTTAAGATATGAAGGGAAGTTGCATAATTTACTCGCAATGAAATTATAATTATCCAGAGAAAATTTACCAGCTCAGATAAAAATTAGAACTATATCACCTGGATCATCATGGGCCTCTTCATTTATAATAAGAATTAGGAGAACTCGGCAGACGTTCTGGTCTCCCTTTTCTCACTCGTTTTCCCTCTCTCTTTTCCCCCTTTCACCCAACCCCCTCCTTTTCTTTTTCCCTCTTCTCTATCTCTTTTCAATCACTTTTCTCTTCTTTACTCGCTCTTTATTTCTTTCCTTCTATCTTTTCCCCTTACTCTTTTTTTCTTCTCTCTTTTTTCTTACTCTCTTTTGGTTTCTCCCTTTTCTCTCCCTCTCTTGCCTTCCCTTCCTTTTCCCCTTCTTTCTCTCCTTCCTTTCCCCCATCTCATTTTTACCCCCTTTCCCTCTTTGCTTTCTCTTCTTTCCTTTTCCCTCTATATCGCTTTATCCTTTTCTCTCCCATTTTTCGCTTTTTAGCCCCAGCCACTTGCGGCAGCATGTGAGGGTAGAGTAGGGAGCTGTCCGCTAGGTGGCCTTGGCAGACCTCCATTTGTTTTTCACCTCTGAAAATGAACCAATAACTTTTAATGGATTGTTCCAGGTTTCTTGCAACTGGTGTTCAGTTCCGCCAGTTGGCATTTTCATTTCGTTTGGGGAAGACAACAGTAGAATCATCCACGAAATGTGTGATTCTATATGGACAGTTCTCCAGCCGGTGCCGGATACATATTATTTTAAGAACACGGAAAGGAAATTTGAAGAGAAATGGAACTTTCCTAACTGCATTGGCTGCATTGATGGGGAAACATGTACGATTATTGAATCCTGCCAATGCAGGTAGCATGTATTATAATTATAAAAATATTCAATTGTTTTATTAGCCGTGACTGATGCCAAATACATATTCAATATGGTGAACATTGGCGCCTATGGTAAGGACAGTGATGGTGGGGTTTTTATGAATTCACCTATGTTTTTTGCCCTTGAAGTCAATGTCATTACCATATGATGGAGTTTTGCCCCATACTAATTTGAGGTTAACTTATGTATTTCTTGGGGATGAAGCTTTTCCTTTAAAAAAATATTTGATGTGCCATTTCCAAAACGGCAACTCAACCCAGAAAAAGTTATTTTTAATCAAAGACTTTCTAGTGCAAGGAGAGTAGTGGATTGTTCTTTTGGAATTTTGTCAGCAAATGGAGAATACTCCACAAACGTATTGAAAAAAGTGGAAAATGCTGTGAAAATTGTTCAGTGCACCACATTGCTACATAATGTTATTATTGATAAAGAAGAAGTAGATTGTGTTATAAACCAAATATCAACACGTTCTCCACAGACATTCACTCTGCCACTTTCAAATAGATTGAATTCATCCATAACAGAAGTCCGGGAAATAAGACAGACTTTCTGCAAGTATTTCAATAGTCCTGCCGGTAGTTACAATGGAAACAACCTCATTAACTTCCTAGGTTTATTATGTAGAGATCTTACACAATACATTGCGATACATGTATTAGGCAATATAATTAGAATAATTAGGCAATATAATTAGAACTAATTCAATAACTTAATAAAGAAATAAATACATAAAATTACTTTATTTTCAGGGAATCCGCCACTTCCTTCCACAATTCACCACTCACAAATCTATTGTTGTAGTTTCACAGCCTTTTGTCACACAATTCCCGTCTATTCTTAAATTAAACATTCAGTTGTGTTATGTATTAGGTCAGTTGGTAACACTGACTTCGGCTTCTCCCCCTCCTCCCACCGGCCGGCACAACGGTAGCGCAGGAGTCTTTCTATGTTCTCGAGTGGTGTGTGACCGCGTGTGCCGCGCCAGTATATCAAATGTATCCTATAGATGAATAAAGTGCTATTGTTACGAGCTAGTGATGTTATTTACTAACCCACAAATACAACAAGTTGTGTGGCTATTCGGCATCTTTGAAACTATAAATTAAATAGAAAACAGCGAAATTATCCGAGGGACGCAGCGAGAAGCGGCGACAAGATTCAAATACGTTTGAATCTCGGACACCGCCGGTTGTAGCGCTTTCGTTGCGTCGCTTCGGATGTCGCTGACGTAGGACGGGCCGACAACGCACATTTACTATAATGCTACCAAAAAGCACGTGTCATATAGCAATTGGTATCATAGTAAATGTGTGTTATTTTCTTTCCCCATATTATTCAGCCCTGAAGATGGAAATAAATTTTCCGAATCGTCGGCAAACAACCAACTTGTAGTTCGTGTTTACATTTGACTAAGCCCCGTTAACCTACCTTCAATATTTTATCACGTTAAGAATTCTTCGGATTTTCAGATTCTTCATCACATTCAGTTCGCTCTTCATCGTCGTCAAAGAAAATAACTTTTTTTTATTGAAATGTCAACTCTTCCCTGCCTTACAATCAGAATTTCTTCTTAAATAATCGTCTTGTCTCTTCTATTTTTTAATTTGTCTTCTGGGCTGAGGTAGATCTGATAATCCAATTTGATGATATCCAACAGATTCAAACTTTTGTCTTAACTATTAATAAACATTAGTTCCTTGTCTGGGATCTTCATATCCTTAGAACAAGAGCAGGAGATGTGCACTTCATGATTACAGCAGGAATACTTCAACATGTATAATCAAATTCCCAACATAACTGAATCTCACACTTACAATTGAGGATATCAATGAGCTTGTCAAACGCCAAGAATGCTTCTTTCACTTTCAGTTTTCCTCTGCCAAGTAATTTTTTTTTTTTTTTTTTTTTTTTTCGCGTTCTCCCAGTTTTCTCCCAGCTTGTTGAGTAATATCGAATTTAAAATTGGCAACACGAAACAACTGTTTTCTACCTCCCACTTGTCAAGCATTTTTGGATAAATATCCCTCGCAAGAATGACTACTGGGTAATTTCGGACAGTCTTTCCATTTTGCTCTTTTAGCTGAAGCCCATAGCTTATAACATCACGCAAAATTGGGAGTTCAGAAGGCAGTATTTTTCACCAATT
Source organism: Teleogryllus occipitalis (assembly GCA_011170035.1). Lineage (NCBI taxonomy): Eukaryota > Metazoa > Arthropoda > Insecta > Orthoptera > Gryllidae > Teleogryllus > Teleogryllus occipitalis. The sequence continues at coordinate 50,890 of BLKR01003940.1, forward strand.
TTAATGAAGTTATTCATAACAGTGGAAGTTGCCAATCATGTCTTCCTTTTACTAGCAATGATTCCGAATTTTCAGATTTCGTGAGTGCAAACTGACCTGGACCTGGAAAAACAAGGAAGTGTTACTATTTGTAAGATATTAGTTAAAATTAATTATAAGACACACAGCTACAAATGAGTGCTGCTAGATTAAAATCATTTACGAGTGGCATGATATAATGTACAGATATTATAGTATAATACAAGTATATTCCTGATGTTAGAACGGCAGTATAGACAGAAATAATGATAAGCCTGTTGCGAATTGTACATGGAACGTGAGAATATCACGATTTTGAAATAGATTTTTTATCAAGCATTCCAATATGATTCTCACTCTAAAAAATATAATTGTGAATCGGTAACCGAAGTACAACTTTTTGGCCCTCTTCATTATTTGTAAAAGAAAGTCAAAAAAAATTGACAAAACCTGTATATTCTAAGCACGATGTAGTTTGACGAGCCTCCCTTGCGAGTGCAGCACTGGGAGTGGGATAAACGCTGGTCGCCACAAGAGCGCTCTTCGTATAGCCCCCTTGGGTCGCTAAATTTAATATGCAGTTTCTCTCCCCTTACAGCACGTGGGTGGCTGGCATTGGTGTGGCGGGACAATAGTTTACATTTTGATTGATCTGATCTATTCTGATACACGCTCGTGTGCGCTCATTGTAATAATATTTGTACCTTCGTCATGGTCAATTTCGAAGTGTGAGCTACTGGGGTTGTGAACATCTTTGTTACAGGTTTTCAAGTAAGTAATATACAGTGCGTGATTCCAAAAATAATCTATGTGACTGCGGTTGACGATTTTGGTATAAATTGTGTAGTTATCCTAATGTAGATCCAGATCTAGATCAGTTACGCATTTGGCCTATTTTTACAGGAGAGTAGTATAAATATGCTATGTGATATATCAATATTATATTGTAATGTATACATAATGTGTAGTAACCAATTTACATCACTCTTTTAAAAACAAATAGTTAATGTAAATAATTTATTTGTTATGCTAATTTTCAAGATGAAAATTATTTAACTTATTTAGAAATGCAGATGTAATTGATATGGACAATGAAGCTCTTTTATTCAGAAAAAAAGTTACTAATAAACGACATTTGGTGATAAATACAACAATGATAAACTTGTAACAATTATTCTTAGGGTTCAGTAGTAGTATCATACATGTTTGACAGAGGGAAAATTTCAAAAATGGGATAGAACTTCCAGTCTCAATTTGAAGAGTGTGCCCTTAAAAACTTAACTTGCATCCCTGCAGCACTAAAATCTGGTTTGTAGGGACTTGGAGGCCTTTTCCAAGATACTTTAAATGGTAAAGTATATTGCAAATTGCACATGTGCCTGATTTTCCAAATATTCTGTAATCTCCTTTACCATATTTTTTGTTCTGAAGTTCTTTCGTGAACTACAGGAGTTAACCCCCTATCAAGCAGCTATACACTAACAAAGTAATCTGGGGATGTTATCTTCTAATTATCAATAACCATGAACTTTCTTTAGCTTATTAATTATAGAGGGAATATTACGTGTTGGTTTATAAATTGCCCTACTAGTTGTCATTCTTTAATTTTCCCTCAGATCATTATAAAAATTAATGTTGTGTTAATTATAGATATTAATACAAGAAATAAAAAGTGCCTCTTTTGCCTCAATTTTGGTTTTTCATTGCCATTTTTACCTCCTATTTATGATTATTTGTATCTTATTAGGCTCCTAAAGAAAATGTTTTTGATGCCATAACATACACTGTCTAAAACATGAATGTAATGTGAAATGTTGAAAATCAAAAATTTCACCCAACAATTACTACTGAAAATGCTTAAAAATGAATGTGGTGACTGTTAAGACATGGAATATGTATGTGTTGAAAATAACTTTTACTAGAAATAAATGTGTCTTCTTAAAAAGAATAATGTAGGAATTAAAAGAAAAAAACTTAAGTAGATTCATCTTAGGAATGCAAAATTTCAGGTTCAAAACAGGATCCCTTTTCACTTCTGAGGGGAAATGTAGACAAAAAAAGTGAGATGAGATGATCCTAGGAATCCCTGTAGCTGTAGAACAAAGAAGCTACTCAATAGCCGTAGAATTGTTGAACAAAACAACACAAAATAGTTTTCCAAAAAGTAGTGTGCTCAATACAAGGGAAAAACAGATAAATTTGTCTTAATTACACTGCAATCAATTAAATGTTTTAACAAAAATTATCTTCACGAATACTGCAATAATAGTAAAGTATATTCGGATATACACTACAACAGTTCTTTGTATCCCCAGACAATAAAAGTAGTTGCTGTTCCATAATGCAACCCATGAATAGCAAATATTTATTGATAGGTGACCTGTTCTGAGGAGCCGTCCTGATGCATGACGTCAGCTGTATCATATAAGCGATGCAGAGTGTGACAGTTCAGTCGGTACACACAGTATGAGAAAAGGCTAAATGCCACAATCGATTTTTTGTGCTTTCTGAAAAAATCAACTTAATCAAATTAACTTAAGGGGTTTTAAGGGGCTAGTTAAGCCTTTGGGGGTTAAGTTGGTCTCCCTTCTTGAATAATGGTATGACAATGCTTGTCTTCCAATCCTTGGCTATCTTACGATGGTGCAAGATCTTCATTAATTTAGTTATTTCTTCAGTTAATGTGTCTCCACCATACTTTAGGAGCTCATTGTATACACCATTCTCCCCAGGTGATTTACCATTTTTCAATTTCTTAATTATCTCCTTCAACTGTTCTTCTGATATGGTACATTCTGTATTCACGTTTCCTGTTTCGGCAAGGTCTATTATATTTCCAACTTCGTTGTGGAATAACCCTTTAAAATACTCCACCCATTTTTAGATAGGTATTGGATTAGATCTTATATATTCATTAGTTTGTTCTAGTGTTCCTAATGAACCTTCACATTTGCTTCTGGAGTCCATAAAAGTCGTGATCTTGCCAAGAAAGATTCCCAATATCTTTTTTTTATTTCTCTAACTTAAATTTGTTTCATTCCTAATGGCTTTGTATTCTTGATATAATTTTGTAGATTCATATTGCTTAAACTTGATACAGGCAACTCTTTTCCAGTATGCTGCTTCCTTTATTTCTTTAGTAACCACGGTGTCCTTTTGTTTTGTATTCTTCCTGTATTAACCTTCACCGTACCTGCAGCTTCTTTTGCTGCCGCCAAAACATTAGTTTTTATCTTTTTACGTGACGATTCTATGTCATCAGTGTCCTGGATCTTTTAACTAGTTATTTTCTCATATAACCTGTTCTTATATAATTGTTTAGCAGTTTCCTCATTCAATGACTGAATGTTAATTCTTTCTTGAATCATTAACTTTTCCTTTGGTTTCACTTTTAAATTTGTCCTTAGTTTTAAGTGGACAAAGTTATGATCACTTCCGATATCTGCGGCAATGAGACTCCTTACATCCAATATCTGGATGGGTGTACTTCTGGAATGGTCATAATATAATCAATCATAGATCTTTGCCCTCTAGAGTTTGCCCATGTGTACTTGTGTTGTAATTTATGATCAAATAATGTGTTATTTATCCTTAGTTCATTTTCTGTACAGAAGTCTACCAACATTTCACTGTTTTCATTTATAATTTCTTCATTCAATTTCTGTTTAATTCCTTGGATAATCTGATTTCCTGTCCACACATTCAGATCTGCTTCTATTACTCTCTCCCCTTGGTCAATCCGACTCAGAAATTCTTGTAGATCATCATAAAATTTTTGTTGATCATGAGGTGGTTTGTTATTTTCAGGTGCATACACAGAAATTATATTAATTGGTCTCAAAGTAGTATGTAACTTAACTGATACTATTCTCTCAAATATACTTAACATACATATTTTATACATATTATCATAATTTTAAAAGCTTACTTACAACAATTAAATATTAACAGCCTTTCTAAAATTAGTTGTATTAAAAAATCAATTTTTAAATTGGATTTTTTACATTTACATCCATAACACGATATACCTTGAATCTTGGGTGATTTAATCATAGCAGCATATTATTCTATAAGGGCTCTTTTTTATTACCAATATGTGTTTAAAGCTACTCTTAAACGGCCGTTCTCGGGCGTTTAACTGCGCTCGAGTTTATTTCCCAATAATCGTGTTTAAATGACATGGTGAAACTCGCGAACAACTTGAACGCGATTAAATATACATATAAACGAGGTTAAACATATAATCGGAGGTGGTGAAACCGGCTCTTACTCCTGCAGTTATTTTAAAAACTTTTATAGTAATTGTTGAATTTCTCATTATTTCTTATTTTTCACAAGATAATCAATATTTATTGGGGAAAAGAATATTTGACTATTATTGACTGTTTTAGCTTTGCATTAGCCTAATGTGTCAAGGCTCTCAAAAATTTGGGGCCCCCAAGTATTTTCTGAAAAATTTATTATGTCATTTTGCCATAAACTACTATGACAAATTTAATATTATAATTAAAATATGAATTAATCCTTCCTTTTATTAGAAGCAAGCAAAACGTAAAAAGATTATTAGAGGGCTGGGAGTAAAATCCATTAGGGTTCAGATGATTTTATATTGTTTTTTCAACTTCCCTTTAGAGAACAAGAAGTCATTAGAGAAATGGTCTGATAATTTGTTATCATCTGCAGAGGCTCCTTAATCATGGGGCCAGAGGCATGAGCCTTGTCAGCCTGTGTCAAAATATGGTCCTGTTTCATTGATATTTAGAGCAAGACAGAAAATAGATATTCCTTGAAGTCCCTCAAAGACATCTGGTGATGAGGTCTCCAGCACATTATACTGATGTTGTGTGGAACCTTCTACATATCATTGCAGCTTGCGATTCTAAAATTCGTTATTTTTTTAATTAAAAAAATCCGATATGATTTGAAATGAGTACCAATATTTAATACGCCCGTGAAGCATGGCGCTTGCCACGTCATCTCCCACTTCCAGAAATTCTATACATCATTATGTCCCGTTATCTACAGAAGGCCCTGGAAGTGGGGAACACGAATGCCAAAATGGCTAATGGACAGGAGTTCTAACCTCCTGTAACCCTAAGCAGATATTCCTGCAGTATGATGTACAAAGGGTAAATAAATAAATAAAAATTTGAATCATTGATGAATGATGATTCATCTTTAAATCTTAATAACTCCTAGAGTTTTGAAAATCTCTGGACTGTTTTGATATTATTAAGCTGTATGTTGTGGCTGTAAATACTCTTTTAAGTGCTTTTGCATGAAAGTTGAGTTTCACATGTGTGGGATCATTGAGAAAAAGTTATCGAAAAGTGTACTAAAAAAATGTTGTATACTTAGAATGCAGAAGAAATAAGTAAGAGATGTGTGCAAGAAAAAAAACAACCCTGAGTGCATTGCTTAACCATAGCTCTCCCTTATGCTATCTAGGAGGGTGTGGCTTAATTTACGAGTCACGGTACATCAGTCAACCCTTGCCCAATGAGCACGATTTACCTTGAGCAGTACATCATTTTGGAAATCAAAAGGCTGCCACACATGTGTTTTTATACAAAAATATGAATTGTAGGAATAATCTGTTCAAGTTTGTAATTATGGATTTTTTTTCAAATACAGTGGTTTTGAAATTTTGATAATTCCAAAAAATATTTTTAGATTCCTGTCTGTATTATTTACACTTGCATTTCAGAAGACATTTCATAATTCGTAGTTATTCGAAAGAAACATATCAAAAAAAATTCTTTGAATTAAAAGATTTAAATTGATATTTTTTATCATGATTTAAGTCATAAAAACCCTAATTATAAATTATGACGAAATAATTTGTTTAAAAGAATTTGATGCTTAAATCATTTGCTGAGTTTTTATTAGCATTTGGTTTTTATTGAAGGTAAGATAATTTTTTGTTTTGAATGAGCCCAAAGACAGTAGCCTAATTAAGTCAGCCAAGGGCATTGTGTTCCAGGTTCAAGGACAAACGTATTTTTTATTTTATTGAATATTATTCTTGTAGTGTGTAGACACACACACACACACACACACATATATATATATATATATATATATATATATATATATATATATATATATATATATATATATATATATATCACAAGGACATTATATATATGGGAATCAGATTATTCGGGATTGTCCTACTTGGTTTTTAAAGTCAAGAAATATATAACAACGATAAAACTCATTACAACACACGGATCTGCTCAACAATCAGCACCGTTCTACGCCTCCTGTTTTCACACACTGCCTGTCCCGCGTGTCTTGTAGCAACTCGTTCATCTCTTCTCCTTCGACTCCAGCGCTCTCTACTTCCTCTTGTGGGATCGGAACGATCAGATTCCCACACTCGGCCATCCTGGATATCATCCGCCTCGGATGATGCGTCCATGGTTTTATGAATTCGGCACATGCCCTGATTTCCAACCAAGGACTTTTTCTTCTTCTTCTTTCTTCCTCTTGCAGAGGCAAATTTTGCCAGCGCCCAGTCGGTCTTAACTCACGTCACTGACGTTGATCCCTCACCACTTGACTTAGCATTGTCCAAGATCACGGACTCCCTAAGGTGATATTTAATTGTATTGAGTCCCTCGTCTACTTGTTGGGCTTTCTTGATTTTCGCTACTAGCCCATCTTTAACAACGCAGAGTACGCCCACGCGAGGGTGTCGGCTCAGAGCATCCACATGAGGGATTCTGGAACCAGCTCGATGTTCTATGCTGTAGTCGAGTTCTTCCATGGTCATAACCCACCTAGCTACTCTTGGTGTAAGATCTTTTTTACCCATAGTCTTCTGTAGCGCTGAACAGTCTGTAATCTTGCATTTAATTCTGAGTAAATACAGTCGGAATTTCATCGGAGCAGCAACCACAGCGAGTATTTCAAGCTCATAACTACTGTACTTTTCCTCTTCGGGCTTCGTCTTCATACTCATATAATGCACCGGATGGAGCTTGCCGTCGTCTGGGAGTCGTTGCAATAACACTGCTCCATACCCATACTTGCTGGCATCCGTGTGTAGCTCCGTCTCAAACGCTGGATTGTATATGATCAAAACTGGATTTCCTTGGAGTAGCATCTTCAAATCTGCGAACGCTTTCCTTTGTTCATAACTAAAGTGAAATTTTACTTTGTCCTTTAACAAATCACTAAGAGGCTTAGCGATCTTGGCATAATCGGGCACGAATTTCCTGAAATATCCAGTTAGTCCCAGGAAACTTTGTACATCTGCTGTAGACTTTGGTTCTGGATAATGTTTAACGGCAGCAATCTTCTCAGATGAGGGAAACACTTTTCCATTTCCAACCGTATGTCCCAAGAACTCAATCCTTTTCGTTAAAAGCTGACATTTCTCAAACTTCACTTCCAGTTCATTTTCCTCAGCAACATCTAGGATAAGTTGGAGTCGGTGCAAAGCCTCTTTTTCGTCACATGCAGGGATCACCAAATCATCTATGTATACAAAAACGACGTTATCTTGAATAAGTTTCCAAAATATACTATTAATAAATCTTTGAAACACCGCGGGGGAGTTGCAGAGACCAAATGAAACCTTCAAAAATTGAAAATGTGCTGAGTGCGTCACAAAAGCTGCACATTTCCTACTTTCTGGGTGAATGCTGACATGAAAGAAACCATTCTTGAGATCCAAAGTGCTGAACACTCGGGCACCACAAAGTTTTTCTAGGATGTCTTCTATCAATGGAAGTGGATACCTATCTTTCATAACATTTTTGTTCAATCGCTTGTAGTCTGTGCAAACTCTAGGTGATCCGTCTTTCTTCTTGGCAACTACAACCTGACTAGCATACTCGGACACACTTGGTTCTATGACACCATCTTCAAGCCACTGTTTTACCTGTTCATTCACTACGGTCTTCTTCTCTGGGGCTAAACGCCTCGGTCTGCTATAAATTGACTGTTCATTCTTCACCACTATATTCATTTCAATTTCTGTGTTTTTCTTCTTTGCCGGTTGGTATTTGGCCACCATGTCTTTAACCTTTAAAACTGCTTCTTTTGATGCCGATGTGCCAATATTCAATTCATCCTTCCGAATAGCGTCTATTTTCATTACAAATGCTTCCGTCCTAATCTTAGTTACTCTGCTATAATGTTTGTTTCTCAATAACTCCACTTCATCTAATATGTCAGTGCCAACAATTGATGGTGTATCAAAAGGTTCTAAAATGTCATTGGAAACAACGAAAACTTCGACTTCATAAGAATCGTCATCTATCAGGACATCAGCTGGAAAACATCCCTCTGGAGAAACGTAGCCTTTCCCGAAACCAGAAAGCAGTATTTCTATATCTTGAAGTTCTGGATGTCCCAATTTGGCATGGAGGTCGCTGTTTATTACCGTGACATCACATCCCGTATCCAGTAAAGCCTGAGCCTTCAACCCTTTAATGATTATTTCTTTCTTCTTAGAATTCTTCTGGATTGGAGCAGCTACGACGCCAATAGATTTCCGAACTTCCCCATCATTCTTCACCAAACAATGGGAAGCAATGTGTCCAAATTCGTTACAGCGAAAACACTAAGGTCCTTGATCTTTGAATTTGCAGTCAGCTGACTTATGACCATCTTTACTTCCACAGTTATAACATCCACGTCCTCTTAAGTCCTTATCAGATGAATACTTGTTCACTTTTCCACTTTTGTCTTTCGTGTCAGATCGATTGTGATTTTTCGATTGTCGTCCTCGAACAACTCGCTCATACGCCTTTTCATAATTACGTAGCTTTCCTTTGAATTCTTTCATACCAGAAGCTCCATACAAAATCAACTTAGTTCCGGACTCATCGTTACCATCAATAAAATACTGCATCAGAGATTGTTCGTCAATATCGCATCTACTAGCTATTTCACGCATTACCAGAAAATACTCTTGCAAAGATTCTTCTTTCTTCTTTTGTCTACGATTTAATAAGCGATGAATGTCAGCAGCACTCGTTTGAACCTCGAATTCTTCTTTCAATGCCTTCTTTAATTTCCTCCATGCCATTTTCTCCTTGAATAAAGAGCTTCGCCAAAGATTTAAAGATTAAAGACTTAAAGATTTCTTTGCAAAAATAAATTTTTGTATTTCATCCCATTCCATGAGAACAGCTATCTCTTCAAATTCGTTGATCCACTTCTGAATAGGATATCCTTGCTTCCCGTCAAAAGGCCGTATAGAACCTTCGAGATCACGAAACGTCAAAGCAAACTTATGGGATTGTGTCTGATCGCGTAATTTCAGCCGTCTAATCCCCTTAACCTCTTGTTCAATTTCGATCTCATCGTCTTCAGTCGAACTGGAACAATACTGGATAGCTTGTGTCGGAGGTTTAGCATCTTTCTCAACTTTTTCTTCGTCTTCGTCTTCCACAATTTCTTCTTCGTCTTCACAATTTTGACAAGCTTCAACTAACCAAGATAAATCCAGCAAGTGATCGCAAATTCGCTCTACGAGTGCATCTTTCAGTCCAGTGTAATCGAGGCACGAAATACTACATATGGCGACCAAGTCTGCTTCACTAAATTCCTGTGTAATGTAGTCAAGTTTTTCTGTATGTTCATCGGAATCACGTTTAAACGAGAAACCAGGGAATTCCCGTAGGCGTTTCCTATTCCTCTGATCTGTTGATGCTGTCCCGAAGATCAACTTGTGTATGGTCCGTATAACCTTAACAGGTGCCGTAGCAATGTTCTTTTTAATTTTCTCGATTTCCCCTAACGTAGTCATCTTGGTACTGGGTTCAAATTTAAATCACACAAAATAATAATATATGTTAAATCAAACAAAATAAAATAGTCAAAACCAGAACATAATCACTTCAAAACTACTGCATTCGAGAATCTTCCACGCACCGCGAACAAAAATAACATACACACTTCTCAATACACGTTCGAAAATTTCAGTGCACTACGCAATTCACAACATCCAGGAATCCTCTAAGCGTCCTTCTAGAATTTTCTAATTAACACAAACAACTTCTTAATAACGAGTTACAACACGTTCGAGAGTTTTCGATGGGATGACGTAATATACGAAACTGAAATCCTCACGAATCTTCAATGCCGCCATCTTTGTATCTCTGACTTAACCTCTTCACACTAACCACAAGATTTCTTCTTCATGAAACTGTTCTCGTCTTTTTCAACAGGGATCTCTTTCAATGCTGACCTTGGCAGAAATATCCACAATGTTGCAGGCCTCGTCTTTGCGTCGTTTCGTCTTTCCGTCTTTTCGTCGTTTCGCCTTTTCGTCGTTACTCCCGAATAATATTCCCGTCGTCTTCGATCTTCACATCCCGGGACAGGCCCCCAAAATGTGGGAATCAGATTATTCGGGATTGTCCTACTTGGTTTTAAAGTTAAGAAATATAATAACGATAACACTTATTACAACACGCGGATCTGCTCAACAGCACCGTTCTGCCCCTCCTGTTTTCACACACTTCCTGTCCCGCGTATCTTCTAGCAACTCGTTCATCTCTTCTCCTTCGACTCCAGCGCTCTCTACTTCCTCTTGTGGGAACGGAACGATCAGAACGACCATATATATATATATATATATATATATATATATATATATATATATATATATATATATCACCAATTACATAATCCTAACAAAAATATCTTTAAATCAATTTGGCCAAATAAGGGAAAGTAACAACTCGACCTCCCCCTCCCCCTGGATCCGTCGCTGATTGGTGCTGTAAACATTTCTTACAAGTATTCTTGTAGAAAAGTTGCCTGCATAATTTAATTGTGAAAAAGGCTAAACATAGACCAACAAAGTCACCTAAGGTCATCAATTTTCTCTCCAATGATTTAATACTGTACAGGCACTCATGTATTACCTAGTTATACAAACGATAAGGGCCAGTGATTACCACAGCATAAGGTTATGGCGTTCTCCAGGAAACCTCTGAAAGTAATTTTTGAAGAAAAAACGCACATGGAACTTTGAAAAACAATCGTTTATTATAACATTAACATGCAAGAAAGAAATGATACCGTAACAAAAAACTCAAATTCGATTTCGCCTACGCTCGTCAAATCTGTCTAGACGAACGTCAAAATATTGACGCATCCTTACGTTTCACCAACACTTTTCTGTCAGAAATGACTCTCCGCTAAATTTGACGAATCGACAAGGAACGTGTTGATTTTTTCTCCTCATTCAGAGGTTGGCTACATGTTACAACGCGCTTCGGCATTGGCAATTCAGCCTGCTGACTACTGATGACGTACGAACTATTATTTTCCAAGTAGGTTGGCAAATGATGAAAATCACACATTTGCATATTTACGAAGAAATACATTTTGCGATTTCTGAATGGTTTTAATTATTTTTCTCTGAAGACAAAATTGTCTCGTGTGTGCAATCGTATCATCTCTGTATCTTCAAGGAAGTTCGCTATTTAAAAAAATTGCCCTATTGGTTAGGCCTAGGCACCCCGTGGAAATGCCACGTACTGTGGGCGTAAAGATAAACTTGCAAAAGAAACGATCTTTTTATTTACACAATCGCACTCTGTGGATGACAAAAATCCATTGCAATGGCCGGAGGCAATGTCTAGCAATACAAAATCTTAAAGCTATCAACTAATGGGCAACTACTACTAGAGCCAGACGTGGTTTTATTTCTTTTAAATTTTTCCAGGGCACCGGTTTCGACATTCTCTCGTTACGAATTGAGGATCTTCCAATTAATAAAAAGTATATATTTTTGAGTAATGTTCTGGACCGGTGGTTTGTAAATAAACAAAAGTAAAGCATCAAAATTATCTCCCATTCACATGCCGCACTTGAACAACAAAAAGTAAAATAATTAGTTTAATGAAAAGCAATGCATGCGTTTGATTCACCATAACCTCCCAACAGTAGTTTGAGTCGTCAAAGTCGTTGATGGCGGGGACCGGTCCGTCAAAATTTGACGAATATTTTGACGTTCGTCAAAGCTAGAAACCGGCAGACTAATTTACAATAACCACATACTACCAGCTTTAACAGAATAAAAAATTTAATTATTTCAAATTAAAAACTGATCTAACATACTGCACCAGAATTTCGATTTCCTATTTCCCCAATAATATTTGTCACTTGTTCACACATTCAAACGATTAAAAAAAATTGTTATCGCCGTTTACAGGTTTCGGGTTATTTTTGTACGGGTTATATTCGTACGGGTTATTTTTACGGGGAGACTGCCCGTAGGCAGTGTTCCGCACCCGAGTTTCGACCCAGGCTTCCTTGGAAGCCTACCCCCGACGCGGGTCTGGGGACTTTTATCAAGCAGGCGCACCCCGTGGGCAGTCCCGTCTGCGCCTGGGATTTGACTCTCACTTTCTCCTTCTCTTTAACTATATCCGAAGTGTCTGGTTGGGAGAAAGCGGGATCTCGTTAGGGCGGGATGTTGTCGGAGGGATTTAATTTTGCCGGGCATCCTACCGGGTTTCTTTTACATGCCACAAGAGTGACATGGCTACTGTGGATTCCCCCCCCCCCCGAAAATCCGGGTTCCTCGGCCGGGATCGAACCCGCGCTTAATTAATTTCGAAAGCGCTATTTTCAAGATGCAATTACAAATAAAAAACAAATAACACATTCATAAAATTAATATGTTATTGAATAAACATCTGTAAAATTAATGAATGTTACTGAGTGAACATGTACAAATAGTGTTTCGTCACAATCCGTCACATATGGTCTATTTATATACGGCAGCCATTTAAAAAGTCCATGGTGAGTTGTAAACATAGCGTCATTTCCTAAAGACAACAATAAATAATCACACACACACCAACAAAGAAACACATGTCCGTAAAATAAGAATTGGTTATTAAGTGAACATTTGTAAATAGTATTTTGTGGGGAACATCCGCCCAAATGACCTCTTTTAACATTGCCAACATCTAAACCGTACATGGATGGCGTGGTCGAAAGGAAGTCTGCATTTCAGTGAGATAATTGATACTCGGAGGAATTGACAAAATACAAAAAAAAAAAAAAAACATACTTCCGTGAAATTAGTATATGTTATTAAGAGAACATTTGCAAATAGGGTTACATTTCGATCATCCGCCCCAAATGGCCCCACTTCATTTGGCGACCGTCTATAGAGTACATGGCGTAGTCGAAAATAAGTCTGCATTTCAGTGAGATAGTTGATACTCGGAGGAATTGACAAAAAACAAAAAACACACTTCCACACTTAGTATGTGTTATTAAGAGCACATTTGCAAATAGGGTTACATGTACAAATATTTAATGACAGCTCGATACTCGATTTTGTCCATTTTCACAAAAACACTCACATCAACTCACTCAAACGATTGTTACATAACAACTGCGCGTCCAAAATGGCTGAAACTTTGGTGAGTAACTGTCAACAGATGAACGATGACATTCACTAGCTCTTATTTACGATTGTTGCCAGCTTCACGTTGCACATTGGGGAAAAGCCCGAAATGCTGGCCAAAAGTCCAAAACATGAATTTCTACGTATCTACTTGTGTCATATATCATTTTAAAGAGGAAAAAATTCTGCATTGAATGCCGTTAATTTCGAAAACGTAAGTTTACTGATTGCGTTTTGACATTGTTTCAAAGTTACGTAAAATAGACTTCTCTTGGGTGTGATTTCGAAGGGTGTTTGCAAGTGCGCACTTTATCAGGCGTAACTTTGTTCAATGATCATATAATGACATTTGGGAAAGTCTATATTATTCTTGTAGGTGTTATCTGCATGGTGAGTAATTGCCGTTTGATTTGTTTGATTTGGTCATGAGAAATTTATAATCAAAAATTGCGATTTTTCGTAGAATTTTTATATATTTATTTTTTCTTTCACAGGATAAACGTTAGTACTTTCACATACTAGTACCGTCTTTCACATTTTAAAATATCAAGTATTATGTTCTTTTAGTGATATTCATAACAATTAGCTGCTAATATCTGCTAATAAAATTGTAGGGCAATAAAAAACATTTCAAAACATGTTCGGTGGAAGATACATTGGCGTACCAAAACGCGGCACCCACCTTAACTTTGTTCTGAGAGTCAATAATTATATTTTAAAATATTATATTATTATTGAAGATCTGATCGATATTATTAGTCATTTTTACTGAATTTGTTTAAATTGATAATGTGACAATTGGTATTAAAATTGCTTTCATTTTATTGACATTATAATTTTATGTTCTAACAGGATACAAATTACGATTACCGACTTCTACCGCAATTTTTTAGTGTTTAAAAACTATGTTTTATCTTTTTCAATAGAATCCATAACAATTACCCGAGAATATCTGCTAATACAGTTGTAGAACAACAAATAATATCCCAAATAAAATGTTCATCGGAAAATGAGCGTATGGAAACTTCGCAAAAAAAGTGTAAGGGTTAATATGATTAGTAGAAATTTGTTATAATAATTTATATTTTGGTTTTTGAAAAGTAACTCAAAATTTCATTATTTTACTAGCATAAAACCAAAGTTTTTACGTCCGTCAGCGCCACTGTGTCTGCTGCAGCCACATTCAGTATTGGATGAAATTGATGATGAATGTTCTGAATACTTACGAATGTTATATTAATTAAAATTATCTTAAATATTAAGTTTTCAAATCATTAGATTTTATTGAATAACTACACATAAAAGGATATTCTTTTCAAGTGTATTTGAAACAAAAGTGTAACAACAATACACTTAAAACAATAGTGGACGGTGGACGTTTAAAACAATAGTGTGACAACTTCAAATATCAGTTTACTGATACAAGAAATATTAACAAATTAAAACACAAGTCAAAATAAAGAACATTAGAATTAATAGATTACTTATAGTACATGGCGATAAAATATATAATTTTAGAAATAGGACTAACAGTTTAAAAAATGAAAGGAAGAAACAGCGGCGGAGGATTAAATCATTAAATATTGTAGTAATTTTGTGAATCTATGCAAGGAATTGAATGAAATGGAATTGAACAAATTTTGTAACAGAAAGCATGAAATGTAAGTTGAGCCGTTTGTCTTGCTATTTGGAAGCCACGAAACGACAACGTGGGTTCAGGCGGGCCAAAGGGCTTAAGTACCGGGCTGCGGGATGGAGGAGGAGGGTTAATGACCTGGGTGCGGTATCCTGTTTGCACCACCCTGAAAGAGTATTTGCAACCTGCCAGTACTAAGACTCCCGCACTGTAGTGAAGTCTGTGTTCGTGTCTCCAATTTTAGAAAGTGCGTTTTACTGTCGTGCGTTGTGATTTTGTTAAAAATTCAATATAATTGCTCTGGTAATTCGCATACATACACTTCGCGATTATAAAACTTTCGATTTTATTACATTGTGATTTTGTGGAATAATGGAGTCGTCAGGTGAGTTAGATTACCATTTTGGTCAAAAATATTTTAAATAGAGTTACATAAACCATTTAAAAACAATTAAGCGCTCATTTAATATGTATTATTTTAGATTTCAGCAAAATATAGTTTTTTAAACATTTTATTAAAAATCGAAATGTTTCACAAAGTCAAATAATAAAGGAAATAGAAATGTTTGCTGAAAAAAATAATGTGTTTTAACCAAATAATGCAAAATGGTTTGTTTTTCAAGCCACAAATTTTTGGAAAAAGTGTAACAGTACTGACAGCCGATTTGAATCACACTTTTCTAACTTTTTAAATGACAATCTGTATGAGACAAATGCCCATACCAATGATTCGAGTGCAGGAAATTCACTCAAACGAAAGGCTTTTGATGATCTCTCAGGATCACAAAAAGACACGGAACGTCTGAATTAAGAAAAAATAGTTCCACATTATTATTTGCAGCTTCTTCTGCCTTTTATTTTTTATTTTTTTATTTTACGTCAAAAAAAAAACAGTTAAAAACTGCGTATGACGTGCTATGGGGAAAAGTGAATTGTGTGCACATTTTCAAAATTCTGTGATCCCTACACTAAGTCATATACTACTTAAATTTTGAATTTTTGAAAGGGAGGAAAAAAAAACTCCCATGTAATAAAATCTATTTTCAAGGATAAACAAGCAATAAATTTTGAATTTTGAAAGGGAGAAAAAAAACAAAAAAACTTAAAGAAAGAAGTCCTTAAAGGAAGAAGGACATTACGCAGCTGCGAAAGTAATTGAAATTATGTTAGAAAATATGAATATTGCAACTGAAATTTTGAATATTTACAATAAATGTTCCAAAATTCCTAGAGAGAAAAGTTCTGAAGCGGCTTTAGCAATTGCTTTGGATTGTAAATTTGTCGAAGAAAGGTTACACAAACTTGCGACTTAATTCGAAAAAGCTAGGTATAAAATTATAATGAAATAATTAAGAATGCTTCATAATATTTCAAAGTAATGCGCATGACATTTATTCTGTTTTATATCAGATTTCAACAGGTTTCCAAGTTATGAAACGTTGTTGGAAGCCAAGAAGAAATGTTATCCCGATAACATTATTGTGGAAGAAAATGTTGCTACAGTTAAGTTGCAAAGTCTTGTGGACCACACTGTAACACGCCTTATGAAAACGATAGTCTGGAAAAGGAAAAATTAATTATGTACTACAAATGGGGTTTCAATGGAAGTTCCGGCCATGAGGCTTGCAAGCAAGTGATCGAAACAAGTTCGTTTTCTGATGCTTCGGTATTTATTACGACTTTAGTTCCTGTGCGATTAGTAGACACAAATAATTTTTCCACAGTATGGGAAAATAAAGGTCCATCTTCTACAAGGTACAATTTTTTTTAACTTTAAAATTTTATTTCTTTTCCATTAATTTAGAAATATTTTTAAACCATTAAAATACAAATATTTTTCGCAGATACTGTCTCCCTCTTCAAATTGCTTATGAGAGAGAGACTGTTTCAGCTATACTGTGCGAACGTAATCGCGTGCAAAACGAAATCTCTACACTAGCACCGATAAAATTAGACTTCAAAAATAAACTTGTTGAAATTGAGCATCATCTATTTTTAACAATGATTGATACAAAAGCAGTAAATGCAATAGAAGGAAATAACAGCTCTTCGAGATGCTACATTTGTGGTTGTGGTCCAAACAACATGAGTAATCTGTCATATGAGCGATTAAAATCAAATTATACAAACTCTCAGCGCATGAAATATGGACTCCCACCTTTGCATGCGCGAATTAAATGTTTTGAATTTATTTTAAAAATAGCATATCGAATGGTGTTGCCAGAAAATCGCCGTGCGAAGGGAACACGTCTTACTCCAGAAGAGAGCAATTTGGTTCAAAACAGAAAACAAGAAATCCAAACAAAATTTCGGAGACAGATGGGACTAATAGTGGACACTCCGAAGGCTGGATTCGGATCATCAAATAATGGCAACACAGCCAGAAGGTTCTTTAAGGAACCTGGAATTGCTGCGGCAATTTTAGGAGTAGATAAAAGTATTATATTTAGATTTGGGGTAATTTTGACTTCTATTAATATTTCGCAAGATCTGGATGCAAATAAATTTGGTAAATATACATTAGAAACTGCTAAAATTTTGAAGAATGAATATGCCTTTTGGCCGTTCACCCCCACTGTCCACAAAATTTTAGTCCATGGAAGAGAAATAATTTCTCAAACTCTTTTACCAATAGGTAATAATTTTTTGTATAAATAAAAATATTGTTTTTTTTTTAATTTACTGTACTGCTATTAATGCGTACAACTGTACACATAAATACCATTTCTAGTTGTTTTTTTTTACTTTAGAATTTCTGCGAACATGTTTTTAAGTATCATAGCAAATAGAATATTTAAGTTGCAAATGATTTAATTCAATTAAGTTTGTTTTATGTATTATTTACACAATAAAGCATATAAATTACTCTGTAGCGTGTGTAATGATAATTCAGTATCGAAATTATCGTTTAAAGCTTCTGCATTAGGAACATGTACCTAGACATTAAAGATTTTTACATATTTCAATTTTTTAAAGAAAATTATGTGTTCTAATTTCAATTTTTATAGGTACACTATTAGAAGAGGCTTCAGTACACAGGAACAAAGATTTTAAACTTTTCCGAAGCAAGAATTCGCGGCAGTGTTCTAGGGAAAAAAATGTATGTGATATCTTTAATAGATTCCTGTTTACGTCTGACCCGTACATCACAAGTCTGCGGACTTCTGTAAGTATCACAGAAATTAAAAAGGACTTGCCTGAAGAAGTAAAGGCTCTTCTAAAACATTAAATATGTCTCATGAGCTTCAACTGGGGTGACAACTAGGACAAATTAATGCAATATTTGTTATGATTTTCTTTTCTTGCCAGTGGCAAAAAAATAATTATTGAGGCGTGGTAGAGATTACTCACAGCATTTTTTGCGGTAACTCTGTTATATGACCTTGAACTATTAAAAAGTTAAAAGAAGAAGAAATTCGCATTGATCCAAAAGGTAAGTTCAAATATTGTTTCCATTTTCCATTTTGTTGACAATGAAATGAAAAAGATTGCTGAATTTTAATAAATTCTCATATACAAACAAATCACAAGCGAATTCTAAGGTTAAGACATGTAGTAATTGAATTTTTCATTTCAGTGTTTTACTTTACATCTTTAGTTTCCTACCGTGTAATGACAAGGAAAGTGGTGAAGCTTCCTTTGTGGATTTTGCGTGATTTTGTTTAAAAGGTAATAACATTTCTTGATTTTTATATTTTCAGTAACAAAACTAAAATTTGTGATGAAGTGTACTTTAAATTTAAGTTACTACGTGTCATTCCTATTCAGTGTATTCGAATGTAACTCCTGTTAATTGAGAACATTGTTTTAGTCCACTTCTGTAGTTTGATTATCTACCTATCGAATTATATTATCTAGGTATTGAACATCTATTTAACTCCTAGTTTGTGTAAAATTTGGTGACATTCTTTGTTATAGAACTGTCAAATATATGAATTTCTGTGAAACTGGACATCTTCAAGTAAGTGTAGGATTTTGCCAAATTGATAATATACTTCGTGTATAACTCATTTAGTGAAGAGCTAATAACTGGAAGAAAACTTTCTCTCATAATATTAATTTTCGACACTGTTTCTTTCAAATGTTCAACTTCACAGCTACATTGTCAATACTAATAGAAAAAAACGCTTATAAGGCGAACCTGCTGTAAGGACAGCACAGTAATAGTGAGCTACAAAAAATAAGGTTTTCCTAAAACGTTCAAACTAGGAACAGAACGGTCAGTTTTGAAAAAGTGGTTGAAACGAGGGTTTCAAACTGATTCGTATAAATGTTTCAACTTATGTTTGTACTATTATTTCCATAAATGTGTTACAGGCAGCATACAATGCAAATAATTGCTGACATGTTGGATTGTAAGAGAAGGAACAGGATAAGATGATTGAATAAGAGCGAGCAGATGTAAGAAGAAAAGAAGAATACATTCATTTACATAGGAATGGTTACATTCATGGTACGCATTCAAAATAGGCAGATCTTCAAGTTTAATTTCTTTTCTCTCAAGTTTAATAAATTTCTTCAAGTTTTGTCTCTATTTCTCCTGTATAGAGCAAAGTGCGTTTTTAAAAATGCACAGGTCCGTTTTTAGTTGAACTCTCCGAATTCTCAAATTTCGAAAATTTTGAATTTTTTGGCGCATTCAAACTTCAATATTGAATACAGAGATTTTTCTTAATGAAATCTGTTCTTTAAAATGATATTTAAATAATGTCATTAAATTATTTTGAAAATGTGAGTAAACTCCGAGTAGTTTTTGAGTGAGTATAAATAATGTTCATAATAACATGTAATTTGCAGTTTCTGGATGTATTGGAGCAGGACCTCTCCAAGTGGGGCAAGCATGTTTTAATGAAGGTCGTATTACATATTTGAAAAGTGATATAGGTGTTATATTTGTTAAGTTATACTCCAGTGTTAAGTTTGGAGTTTTGTTAATAAGTGGGTATAACTAAATTATTTTGATATTAGTGGTTTTTGCTACTTTTGTAATGTATATCTCCATGTGAGTCGACGATTAAAATAAAGTCTAAAATCTCTTAAATATTATGCTGGTTGTGAAATAGGAACCCTCTTAATTGCTTTGTTATCTAGAATTAGGAGATAGATTAGTTTTGTGTTTCTTATGGCGAACTTCTCGATTAGTTTTGTGTTTCTTATGGCGCAGAGGCTCAGCGGCCCAGGCGCTATGCTGAGCGCCACGCCGCCCTTCAACGCCCTAATTTTGCATTCTCGTTTAACTTGTACTATGTAAGTAAAATAATTGATGTGTATTATGATTCTCAAATCTTCTACCAACACAGGTACATCGATAGACCGGAATTCCGGTCACCAAAGAAATGCGTTATGTATTACAGCAGCAATAGTTTGCTAAATGTTAACAAAATTGAATAACATTTATTTTAAAAAATGCTTATTATGTATTAACATATTTATTTACATACAGTAAATTCCTTTATATTGACAGCTTTTAAGGATGGGAATTATTGCACATTCTTGTTGAGTTTCTTTCTCTTTTATTTTTGAGTATTCTAACCAGAGTTTACTCAATTATGTCCAGTCCAAGAAAAACAACATATAATCCCACTTAAATATGTTAACGATTTTTTAAAATGCAAATAAAACATATTTTGAGGTATCAACATATTAATTTAAAAAAACTCATGATTAATCACAGCAGACCCATGCAAACAAGTACATGACAACAAAAGTTGAATATAAATAAATCAATAAAATACGAACTTCTTTTACTGGTATTGACAACCCTCGACACCCAAGTGCTCACTACATTCCAGTGGCGGCTCGTGGTCATACTATTAGGATGTGCAACGCCTCTCTGCTCTCTCCCTTCTTCCCAGCCTCTCTCTCTCTCTCTCTCTCTCTCTCTCTCTCTCACACACACACACACACACACACACACACACACACACACACACACACACACACACACACACACACACACACACGCACCTGCCCATACATACAGGCATATATTGCAAGCATACACATATATTCATTGCCATAGATAATGACAATTAGAAACAAGGTATCTTATGAAGTTTGATAACATGTTGAATACTTCCTTTTATCACCGAGGGTTGACCGCATTTCTTTTTACAACATTCGTTTCGACTTCGCTCGGCAAGGAGCCCTCCGAAATATGTACTACTTGTGTCGTGTTACCGCATGATTCGGCACTTCAGAACGTTTTTCAAAAGGTGTCAGGAAACGCATTGATTCGAAACTTTTTTACTCGCACTTTTGCTATGGAGTATTTTCCATAAACTCGCTGTACAAATTTAATCTTAAAAGTACAAGTTTCTATACCCAATACTAAATTCTGGATAGTTTGCCGTCTACACTGACTGACGAACACAAAGTCTGTGTCGCTTCAGTAAATGCTGTTTCTTTTCAGCAGTTTGGTCTGTGACTTTTCCATTGATGTTATTTTAATATTTTCGACGCTATTCATTGTCAGTTGTACAAACACACTTCACAGAAAAACGAACACTCTAACTTCGGTTTTTCAAGACGCATTAAAAAGTAGCCTACATACGTTTACACAATACATTTTGGTTTTAACATGCTTAGGAATGGATTTGTAGTTGCAACGCCATTTAAAATGTGCAAATAGCATTCGATTAACATAATACTTATGAATGCAACACTGCACAGCAATGCGTTTGCGTTTCCGAAGAATTGTTTGAGAGCTCATTTAAGTGGAGAGATATCTCACACTTTCTTCATATCAATGCCACACTAACTTATCTTAAAAACTTGTGCTAGCTGAGTGTTATATCTTAACGACATGTCAAGGCACTTCCAGAGGTCGCGCCTGCGCAGTAATATCCGCACGGTCCGGAGTGTGCTCCCACCGCCCGTTTCCTCTCTTTCCCCTTCAGCCCCGCGGGAGCCACCAACTCCGTCTGCTCGCTCGCATTTCCCGAGTGTGCTCTAGCATGCTGTCACGAAGGGCATTGGTGGCGGACTGTCAATCGCAGCTTCCGAACGGCGCGTGCTTTAAAATACCATGTTTCGGAAACGCTCTGAGAGGTCGTGTATTCCCGTCATGTTAAGAAATGTTTAAGAAACATTGCACAGCTATTTGGGTGTGCACATGCGAACGTGCGAATACCCACCAGCCGCCACTGCTACATTCTCATTTTATTCGCACTATAGCATTATACTTGGGTTTTTCTAACGTGGCGGCTCTGGTGGTAGTATCTCCATGATGGAATTCGGCACGACGTTTTGCGTCTTTCTTGGCCCTGTCGCACGTTTCATCAACGTTGTTTCCCTTGACGATCATCAAAGTATTCGTCGAATTTTGACGGACCAGTAACCTGCCATCAACGCCATTGACGAATCGTTAAACGCCTGTTGCGAGCAGATGTGAGGTTAGAGTACATTGAACGCGTATGGTACCGTGTATTCATTGGCGACTCAACGATCTTACTGGTTTAATTGCGTGTATATAGCTGGCGTGCATTAAAATGGCAGGCAATTTTGACGCCGAACATCTGTACATAGAATTTTGGGAAACCATGGGCCCAGAAAGGGGCAATTGCGCCGAAAAAGCATTTTTATGAATTGGACGACGCTCAATTCATTACCAGATATAGACCATCGAAGGTGGTGGTTCTGAAGGTCTTGGAAGAAATAGAACTGCGCCTGGAATAACCCACTAACAGGAACAAGCCTCTGACGCCCATTCAACTACTATTGATAGCCCTACGATTTTATGCTACAAGATCTTTCCACCTCGTGATCGGCGACTGTTGTGGTGTTTCAGCATCCTCTGTATGGCATTATGTCAAATGTGCCCTTGGCAGTTGCCTCTCTGCGGCCACTGTATGTGGTGTTCCCACAAGGCGTTGAAGCCTCAACAGTGAGGCAAGTTTTTTAGAATATCAGGTTTCCCTGGTGTATGGACAATTGACTGCACGCATGTGCCAATTTTGTCTTCAGGGGATGCAGAAGCAGAAAGATTCGGAAATCGGAAAATGTACTTTCCTTTTAAAGGTGCAAACCATTTCCAGATCCTGATCTTCTAATTAAAAACATAGTGGCAATGTGGCCAGATTCAGCCCATGATAGTTTTATTTTTCACTCTAGGGAAGTGAGAATGAAATTTGAAAGGAATATAATAAGAGAAGAATTTTTATGGTGTTTTAAGAGGAGACAATGAGTATTGTCTTAGCACATTCTTACACCATTCTTAAATTTACCAACAGATGGCCAATGCCATTTTAATGAAGCCCACATTGCAACCGAAATACTGTTGAGAGACAGTATGGGCCGTAGAAGAAAATATTTCCAATATTAATGTTGGGATTGCGCACTAATGTTAACACCAGTGCGTTAGTGATACTGGCCACTGCAGTATTGCATTTGAAAACAATTGTACATTTAAGTATTTTGATTAACGTTAGCTTTTTTTTCAATTTACAATAGGTACTTACAACTTGTGAGACAACAAATTCGGAATTATCTTGTATTTGAAGATGTTCCTGTTATTAATGTTCCTGGTCCTCAAATTGGTGCACCCTCTGGTGTACTAGAAGGTTATTTTATGTGGTTAAGTTAAATATTTAATTTTGAATGGTATTCGATATTTAGTGAACAAGTTTAGGACATTACATGCCAATTTTTGAACATTTCTATAAAATAAAATTATGTAAGCACGTATTTGATTGGCAAATATTTGTAATAAAAAAATCAGGAATGTTATCAAATAACTAATTGATTTGAAAACACTGTTTACTGAAAAGGTATAGAGGTATCAAAGAAATATGTTATTCAACAAAAATAATTAAGTCTTATCATAATTTCTCAAATTTAGTTTTGTAATACATATTGTGATACACCAAAATGAACTATTTTTATTGTGGAAATGTCATTTTATATGACATAGAGCATGGGGACGTCAATGGACGATTGCGAGGGGGTCGCTATGTGACAAATATACAACCGGCGTTAAGTATAATTTTCGTTAGGTTGAAATGACAAAGCAGAGGCGGAATAAGCATTGTTTTTCGAGACAAAAGAAAACGACATAAAATTCGGATGCTTCCGAGTTTTGAGAAGAATATTCATTCGCTAGAGCAATGCGGTGACGAGCGGGTCGGCTCGTGATATATTTTATTAGATCAAGGAAAGACTGTAATTGACAGTTGTATAAAATTAACTATCGTTTCTTATATTAGGATAGAGCCAGTCGCGGTTCGTGGTTTTCTAAATAGGGAATGCGAATGCATTACATTACATTGCATTTCTATACATAATATCTTCCGATCACGCAGACTAGTCCTGTAATGCTTCGCGCTTCTGATAAAGGCTTAAGGGAGTAGCGCTCCTACCGCATATTGGGAGAACTAGAGATGCACCGTGCTGCTCGCTGAGCTGCATAGTAACGCTATCTGGTGAGCACACCCTTCTTCAGACCCTAGGCCCCACCCTTGAAGGCTGCCTGGCCGCAGAATACAAGTTAATTTTTTGCAACAATGCCGATAAGCTCTTGTCAGAATTCGTGCTTTCTCCCAAAAATCAAGCACTCACGAACCACAATTGAGTACATGAACTACCTGTTAATTTTACTTCCCGTATAAAATAATACTTCAAGCACTTGTTTCTTTGATGGTAAATTGTGTCCAGTTATTTGGTGTTTTGATATTAATAATTACTATTATCTCCTGTTAAAATCGCACGTTACTCGACTCTGGCTATCACACTAACATATGTCATGATGTGAGATTAGCGACCTGCAAACTGGCGCGACACGATCTATTAAAATTCTTTTATAGTTAGTCTCAGGGCTGACGCAGCGGTGGATTGTAGGTTTGGACTTGTCCATCATGCGAGTTCGCGCTCAAGTCGGCACGGTTTAGAATGCTCCGATCTCAACAGAATTTTGTATAGGCATGTTTTAAGGCCATTCGAACAATATTGGAGGGTGATATATATATATATATATATATATATATATATATATATATATATATATATATATAGTGAATCTGTAATCAAAACACCACTTTTGGACCTCCCTCGTTATTTGAAGAAGGTAGTGAAACAAATTTCTTCGCCCTGTTTATACAGTGATTCACGTAACTTACAAAACAAAACCAATTTGAAACTTGTGAAATTGTACTATTTATTGTTACTTTTTTGCAAAGAACATTCGTGTCATCGGCAAACAGAACTGTTCTTCCATTTTTAATAGATGAGGGCATATCGTTTACGTACCACAGAAAGAGGACAGGACCTAAGATCGAACCTTGTGGGACCCCATGTTCAATTGGCAAGGAATTGGAAAGATAAGTAAATAATGTCCTTTCGTGCCAGTACGGTATTTCTACTCTTTGCGATCGATGTTTAAGGTACGAGGTTATCCAATCTAGGGCAATACCACGAATTCCATAAGAAGTTAATTTTGAGAGCAAGATGTTATGGTTAATAACGTCAAAAGCTTTAGAAAGATCTAAAAATATTCCAATGGGTTCTTCATTTTGGTCCATTGATAAAGCAACATTTTTAAGGAAAGAAAAAATGGCAGTTTCCGTAGATTTTGATTTCCTGAAACCGTGTTGTGAGTCTGAAAACGCTTCGTTTTTCCTGAGAAAAGTCTCCATTCGCGTATAGAAAAGCCTCTCTAATATTTTTGAGAAAACTGACAAAGAGAAATTGGCCGGTAATTTTGAATTTCTTTTTTGTTCCCTTTTTTAAAAAGTGGCTTAATTTTTGCTGTTTTGAAAATATCTGGAAATATTCCTGTGCACAAGGAAGCATTGAAAATGTGAGTTAATGGGTGTATAATGGCAGGCGCACACGTTTTTAATAAACAATCCGGAAATTCATCTAAACCAGATGAATACTTATTTTTTAGTTTGCTGACTATTTTGAGGATTTCGTTGGAAGAAGTTTCGGAAATAAACATCGTGCCGAAATTTTTTTGAGAAGCATATGATGTTGAATTTTTTGGTTTTAGTCCCTTCGTGAGATCAACCGCAATTCTAGAAAAGTGATGGTTGAAGATATTCGCAACTTTTTCTGGATTACTTGTTTCTCTTTCATTATCCTTTAAAACAACATTCTCTACGAAATGTCGTGATGACGTGGTCGTATTTTTTACGATATTTCACATTGCTGTAGTTTTGTTTCTAGCGTTCAAAATATCATTATTTTTCATTATTTAGCACCTCCTGCAGTTTTTGAACGGTTAAAGTTATTGCATTGCAGTTTTCACGGAAATGCATGACGAAATGGGGCTAATTAATATACGTATTAGTTTCTATTATATCATTTGTATTTTGTGAGATATTGAAGAAACTTAGTTTTTTTTCAAATGGGACTATACAATGTTTTTTAATCCGTCATGACGAGCGTAAAAAGACGAATCCGATGGTATCAATATTTTCATATGGTAGATAAGCTTGGGCTTGGCGACGCCTTGCGTCAAGGTGAAGACGCAACAAATTAATAATAATAATAATAATAATAATAATAATAAAAGGTTTTTCTTGTGTCATTTTGATTTTTCGCGACTAGCATTTAACGGATATTGTAACTTCCGAGCACGTGCTAGCAGGGAGAGCGCTGCGCGACCTTGGTAAGTGAACTGTTACATATTGCTGGACTGGATATTGCAATATGCATTGAACACGAGACGCAAAAAAAAAAAATCAAAATTACCAAAACAATTGCTTATCTAACGTATGACAAAATTATGTATTCGTCTTGTTGTCGCATGTATTCGTCTTTTCACGCTCGTCATGATAAACTAAAAAATATGTATAGTTCCATTTGAAAAACACAAAGTTACCTCAATATCTCTAAAATACATGCATCAATTAGCCCCGTTCCCTCGTGCACTTTCGTGAAAACGGCATTGCATTACTTCAACCGTTCAAAAATTACAGGTGTTAAAGTCGCGCCACTCATTGTGTATATTCCCATCACGTTGTAGTTTTGCGAGCCGCCGTTCCGAGTGCAGCACTGAGAGAGGGATTACCGCCGGTTACGAGATTTAATATGGAAGTTCTTGCCCCCTCGTAGCACGTGGCGTTGTTGTTGCGGGACAAAAGGTTTCATTTTGAATTGTCCTGAGCAGTTCTGGTACCGTGTGCGCCCATTGTAATAGAGTTTGTACATCCATCTTGGTCATCTTTGAAGAAGTGTGTACAATATTGGTTGTATACATCTTTGTTATTTGTTTTCAAGTAAGTATTATCTAGTGTCTGATTGTTAAAATAAACTATGTGACTGCGGCTGAAGATTCTGGTAAAAATTGTGTAATGATCATTATGTACAAAGCGTGTTTCAGGAAGTAGATTTTCTTCTACATTCCGAACCTAGATTTGTTGATCACATACATACTTGGACTAGTTTTGCAGGAGAGTAATATAAATGTATAATAACAATATAATTCAATGTGTGTGTAATGCACCATAACCATTTTACATCATTTTTTTAAAACAAATTGTTAATCAAATATTTCATTTGCTATGATACTTTTCAAATACTAAAAATTATTTAACTGAATCAGAAATGGGATGTAATTCATATGGATAATGTAGCTTTTTTATTCAGAACAAATTTAGTTACAAATAAACTTCATTTTGAGAGAAATGCAACCATAATTAACTTTTTCCAATTATTCTTAGGGTTCAATAGTAAGTGTAAAATTAGTAATTTGGCAGTCTTTTTAGTTCTTACCAAGTTCTAAATTTTAAAATGTAATAATCTAAAAATGGAAGAAAACACTGTACTGGCAAACGATGCCAGTACCATTAAATGCTACATTAATAACAGTTTTTCCTGCTTTAAAACAAGGTTTTTCATTTCTTGAATGTCTTTCCATTGTAAGCGGTCATTAAAGGCTTCATTAATAACAGTTATTACTGTTTGAGACAATTTTTATCATGTCTTGGATGACTTTCAACCATTATACAGAGGTCAATAATTGAATATAGAAGTATGCAATAATTGCCTAAATTTTACTCTATCAAAGTGCCAGTGAAGGAGGATTCATCTAACAGATAAATAATGATTCCTTCCAGTTGTTCTACTTAATATTGCTGTATTTGTGTTTTAGAAAATAAAAAAAATATTTTCTTTTGTAATGTCTTAAGTGATTTTGTCTCTCTGAAATACTGGGGTTTTTAATGATAGCTGAAGAAATTATTCTATTAAACATCCAATTATTTTATTTTAAATAATTGGGTTGAGAAGTGGGTAAAACAGGATCAACTGTTTTTTTATAATTATTGCCAAAAGTGTATTGCATCTTCAATGGAACACAGATGTGATAAGTAGACATAGTAAAACACCTTGGTTATTTTAATGCACTTATTTAACAGCTTATAATATATGAGTGTGAATTATGAAAAATGGAACAATTTTAAGTTTTTTTTTTAAGCTAATTCCCTATTAGACATATTTACCTTTTTCATGTCTTTTTTTCCTTAAGTTTATTAGTATATCCTCTCAGTCTCTGTTAATTATGAGAATGTAAATCATTTTTCAGTTTTACTTATTCAATAGTTCCCAAATACTCTTTTCTTGTCCAGATTGGAGATGTTATTGCATTTACACATTACATTCTGTATTTTAAGAGATCAAATGCACAGAACTGCTGCTGTCATTTTCAAAGTATATTTAAAGTGAAGGTGATTTAAAGGTGGGCAAATGGTTTTCATTTTTTTAACTGCAGCTCAGCTGTCTAAAAAATCTGAAAAAAGGTCACAACAATTTGTGTTCTAAGATAAACACTTGAGATTTTTTCAAGCCGGTTCCATAGTTCTTAGAGAATAGGTCCCAGTATGCTTCCTTGAGGAATGCATGCTTTAAATTCACGGAATGTGGTATAGGCATTCATTAACTCTAAAATTCTGTAAGATATGTACAACTCCAGAAGTAAACTAAATGATTTTGGTAGTACTTTACTCATTTTGAATTCCTGACCACAATGCCAAATTTTATCAAAAGCCGGTGCAATGTCTAAAAATATAGCCGAGCATATCTTCTTTTCTTCTAAACTTTTTTCGGTGACATCTGTAATATGGTATACTTGATCGATAGTTGAATGCTTTTCTTGGAACCCAAATTGATGAGAAGGGATGTCTTCTTTCTTCTATAATTATTTTGAGTCGCTTTAAAAATAGTTTACGAAAAGCTTAGAAAGCACTGGAAGCAAAGAGATGCGCCTGTAAGAGGACACTTCTTATGGTGGTTTTCCGTGTTTGGGGATCATGATAATCTCAGCTAATTTAAATTGCTTTGGCACATATTTCAGTCAAAACAAAGCATTATACGAGCAAGTTTTATTACTCCTTTTCTCGGAAGTTCTTTTAATATTTTTCCTTCAATCAGATCATAACCAGGTGCTTTTGTGGCATCAATATTAGTGTTTATTTCCTTTTGGAGTAACATTTCATTTCACATTGTATATCAGTATCAACTGGGGTGACATCATCTGCTGTTTGATGAGAAAAATGTTGAAATGTATTTTCTAGGTGATCAGCAAAAATTTTTACATTTTTGTCATTTGTTCTTCCCCATGTAAGGTCAGATTTGCACAGTGGTGGTGATTGTACAATAGGTCTCTTCATTTTTCTTGTGACTTTCCATATGGAATAGTCTGATATTTTAACAGCAGTAAGTTATTCTAAGTAATTGTTGATAAAATCCTGTTTGTTTCCTTCTTGCTGCTGTTAATTCATGATAAGACGATTCAAAACATTTTTATCAGATGGATAACGTGTCATTTGTCATACTTTTCATGCCTTCCTCTTTTCTGCAACCTTTTCTTTGATTTCTGTGGGGTAATTATTATACAAGAGAGGTTTCTCAATATTTGGGGTATATTCTTTTACTTTTTCTTGAACCAGTTTTATGAAGTTCACCACTTCTCCAGTTCCTCTTTTGATTTCAATGGGTCATTAAGTTCGAATGTTTCATCTAGATCTTCTTTGAATGCTTGCCACTGTATAAATTTGTTACCATGAGTAGGTTTAAGGGTTTTCTTAATTATAGTTTTACTTAGTATTACAGGGTTGTGGTTTGAAGACAAATCACAACAAATCTCTGTATTAATATAGTTTTTGTTTTTTTTAAATTGGTTATTTAAGGTCGCATCAACATCTAGGTCATTAGTGACCACTATTGGAGTTAACGGTATGGTAACTATGAAGATGAAACGATATGGTGATGATAAGGGGTCAAAGGACAAACACAAATACAACCGTGCTCGAGGCAGGACTCGAACCTGTGACCCTTCGGTCCATGATCACTACGACACTTCTGCCTTAGCGACCTCGACCCCCGGGCCGACTAATATAGTTTGAAGATTTTTTTGTTGTTGTTGTTGTGAAAGGTATATCAGATCTGGAATTTACGAGGATATGTGGGCCAGAATGTATAGCCACCATCAGAAAGAAAGGTACATTTAAAATCACTACCAGTTGTATAAAGTTCTCGTCCTGTAGTATAAGTTAATCTTGAACCATAAAAATTATGTTTTGCATTGTAATCACCTCCCACAACGAAGTAATTACCTAGAGTTTTAACGAATTCCATGTAGCTCTCTTTTTTAATATTATGTCCCAGTCGACTGTAGATTGCAGAAACGACATATTTATTCTCTTTTGTAGAAATCTTTATTGTTGCTGCCTGCATCCATTCCATTTGGAATCGTAGTTCTTCATCATGGTTAACAATATCTTTAACAAATATTGGAGCATCACCTTTCGCTGTATTTTCCGGATGAGACGTATGATAGCATTTATAGCGTCTAATTTTAAGATGAGATTGATTTGCAAAGTGAGTTTCAGAAATGAAGCATATGTCAATTTTTTTGATTTTTAAAAATACTTCTAGTTCATTTAAATGTTGTTTAAGACCATTAGCATTCCAAAGTGAAATCCTAGTACTATCTGCCATTTTTTACTTTGTAAGTCCTTTAACCCACTTAGCTGGGCTGTCTAACTGCTTTTCAATTTTACTTAGATTATCTAATATTATTTGCATTATCTCTTGTAATATACTTTCTTCTGTTTGATTCTTCTCTGGTCCTCTACGGTCTAGAATTTTAGAACATGTTAGAAACAAATTTCTAACATGTTTTTGGGCATATGTTTCTTTTTTGTTTTGAGTGTTCTTTCGTTCAGCTTCTCTATTATTTATTCTTTCAAGAGTTGTTTCTTTTACAACTCCCATATTATTTTGTATTTGAGACAAAAATCTTTCTTTTTCTTGTTTCTAATGTTTGGTTTTGGGCTTTAACCACTAAGGGACAGCCTCTGTAACTAGCGACAATGTCCAATTTGCTGACAATTTGCGCATTTTGGGCATGGTCATTTTTCCTTTGTTGCAATTTTTAGTGGGTTGATTTTCTGCACATTTAACACATCTTTTCTACGGCAATAATTTTTGGTGTGATTAAACCCTGGGCATTATTGGCACTGCTTAACAACATCAGGTCTGGACCACAGTTCTTCTATCTTACTTTCATATAAAGGATTGTGTGTATCCAAAAAAAATTTCATGGATCTTCACCGCTTTCAAATGTAAGCACGTGCAGTGGTGCTTTAACCTTAATTTTCTCATCTTTATTTTTTGGATGATCTTTCTTGATTTATATGTTAGATACATCCATTATTATAAAGCCTTTGTTTTGATGTCCTCTGTGTCTACGTCCCCATTGGGTACTCTCATCATGACTGTAACTGGTCTTTTCTGCTTATTTTGGTAATTAAACCATTCTATATCATTTATCACTAAAATATTAGACATATCTTAATCTTCATCGCTATACACATTTAATTTATATTGCCTTTTGTTATAACTGGAGGTGGGTCTTTATTTAATTCATTAATTATTTTGATTAACTTATCATAACTATGGACATTAATTTTGTTTTTCTTTTTCGCAATAGTCTCAAACTTTGCCATATTTGAAGTGGAAGGATGGGAGACACTACCCTTCAGGGAATGCAAAACATTCTCTATTGACGAGCTTTCCTTTACCACAATTTCCCTTGGGGAAGTTGAAGCCTTTCTCTTCTTGTACACTTTTCGCCTCTTATTCACCTGTTTTTCCAAGTCAAATTCTGAAGAGTCAGTGTGATATTTCCCTTCACTGGTACTCGCACTGTTTTCAGTGTTTTCCACTACCTTTACTTGCCCTTTTTTAATTCCTTCAATTTCATCTCGCAACTGGTATATTATTTGACAAGCATTTCTTGTAATTCTTCTAGTGTCCAGCTGTTCACTCCTTGTAATCGAGATGCTTATTTTTTTGGATTTTCTGAACGGTCATCCTGAGTTGGTGACCCTTTGTACATTTAAAAAAAAATTTAAAATTGTTTTCAGAGTCAGTTTCGTGTTCATAATCCATCCAGTTCCCACGAGTAGCTAGGGATAATTTTCCACCTATTCAGAGTCCCACTTGGCCCACTTGGATAGGTAAGGCCAACTACTATAGGTGTTTCCACGTAAGAAAAGACCCTAAAAATTCAAGATGGCGGAGTTTCGGCACTGCCAACCTCATCGAAATAAAACGCGAAAACGCCGACGCGACTTGTTTAAATGTAGTACGTAGTGGCCTTCAAAAATCCAGATATGCTGAAATGATTTGTTAATATTGTTTTACGACTTATAATTCGCAACAGGCATATGGTACAATAATTTAATTTATAATTTATATATGAAATTTGTTTTTATTAATTAATTATAATATTAAATATAATACTTTTAATTAAATTACTTATAAATTTAAAAATATTTGAACTCTCAGAATTAATAAAATTTTATTGAAACTGAAGAATAAATGAAATAGTTATGTTATTTTATTATACAATAGGAAAAAAAGGTATAAACAGGGGATTTATAGAATAGAGATGAAATGAAATACAAGACTCAAAATAATTTTAATTTTCCAACAGTACACAATGAAGTGAAATAAAACTATTCTTTACTGAACTAGAAATATTTGTATAATAATAGTTTTATGCACGTAATATCGACACATGACCACGATCAAAGCATATCTAAGGAATGAACAAATCTACTGTATGAAAATGACAATGTTTGAAATTTCATGAAAATTGAATTGATCAGATATATGATTTGATATAATGCGAAGGTTCAGTAAAGAATAAACTGATGCACCATGGGTGGTCAATTTTAATGACAAATTGCAAGGAGCAGTCATTAAAATTTCTTGAACACCGATGGTCCACAGCAATTTATTTTCACAAAAATTATTGAATTTTTACAACAATTTTAAAGCCTAATGCCCCTGGGCTTACAAACATTACAAAACATCCTGGCATCACTAAAAATCAACATTAAGAAATTTGGCTGACTTTACAAATTAATAAACTACTTTAAAATTTTACATATATTGATAGCATACCCATCCTTCCGATCAGGATGACGACTGAGGGCCGATTTCTAGCATGCATACAGAAACATAAGTCAAAATAATGGAGACATTTACAATACGTGAAATAATATACATAAAACATTCCATATTTATAAAATGAAAAATCCGGTAGACACAGCAACCCTGCAACATAGAACAATCAATGCAGTATCTATTGTCCAATCATGATAAATTCAATAAACAGACATGTTATTGTTATAGCACTCGTACATTTATTATCCAAAAAAGAATACTGCGAACAATGACTAGCACTCATAAGCTGGAGTCTTGCAAACCCTTGTTCAAAAAATTAAGGATTCTTCCACTACCGTGCATGTACATATTTGAAATAGTTGTCTTCACAAAGAAGATTCTCATGGAAAACAAAGACACTTTCACTCTAAATTCAGGTGTACACAACTATAACACTCGACAAAAGGATAACCTACATGTTCCCCATTCTGAAACTACACTTTATCAAAAAAGTACCCTAATAGAGGGCATTACACTTTACAACAAATTGAGCAATGATATTAAAGATATGAATACAATACATAGATTTAAAAGTAAATTGAAAGCTTTCCTGCTTAACAACATATTCTACAGTGTGAAGGAATACACAAATCACACCACTACCTCCCTTAAAAAACAAAAATAAAAATTCTAATCCCACTGATTCTCTGTTTCATGTTGACTGTTCAAGTTGAAGCAAAGAAAAAAGAACTGGCATATCCCATCCTGCCTGTGTTAAATTGCAGTTGGACTGATGTAGAAGGAGAATGCCAAACCAAAATTCTATTTCCTTCATCCTGAATTTGCTAAATGCACTAGGCATCATTAATATCGTTAAATCATTTCTGAATGAATAGTATTTTATTATTAGTATTGTTACTATTATAATTGATATTACTATTATTAGAATTGTTATTATTACTATTATTATTATTGAGTATTGTAAGATCAATGACCAACTTGATCAGGGTTTTTTGTCCAGTTTCCCTTGATCCTATGAGCAAATGCTGAGATGGTTCCCCTTGTTTTGATTTCTGGACAGTAAATGTAACTTCACTCTGCCATATCTGACTCGTCATACACGATTGAAATTGTATCTGTGACTCCATAAAAATTATTATTATTATTATTATTATTATTATTATTACTATAAGATCAAAAATTATTCCGAGGAAATTATGTTCTTGCAATGAAAAACAAAAAATTAAAAAAGGACATTATCACATTTAAATAAAAAAAATTGCTACTTAACTTATATATTACTTCAAACTCCAGTAACATATGAAAAACGAAAT
This sequence comes from Teleogryllus occipitalis, assembly GCA_011170035.1. Classification (NCBI taxonomy): domain Eukaryota; kingdom Metazoa; phylum Arthropoda; class Insecta; order Orthoptera; family Gryllidae; genus Teleogryllus; species Teleogryllus occipitalis. The sequence goes on from BLKR01003940.1 coordinate 85,664, forward strand.
TGTCCAGAAGAAAAGTTGGCCCAAGAATTTTTGCTTCACATTACAGTATTCAATATAATATGTAACCAAAAAAAATTACCTACAAAACCAATAAAATTTACAAACATAAATAGAAAATCATTGAAAAATAACTTAAAATGAAATGTTAATTACCAAAAAGTAATATAGTACATCAGTAGTAAACATTAAATTTTACTCTATATCATGCCAAATAATATCATGAAATAAGTACTTACTAATTTCACTTAACAACTGATTACCATTTGAACAAAACATCTAAATAAAACGATGTATGTTCTGAACTCCATTATTGCATATCTGAAACATTTATTAATGTAATGTATGTTTCACACACATGCTAAATATTTCAAGTGTATTCATTTATATCATTTAGCATCCGTACTTAAACAGAACACAAACTCAGAGGCATTGGCAGTAATGATTAATTGTATTACAGGGATAATGTAAAGGAAATTGATTAACTGTTAATTCATTGGGGTTAATTAATGTTAATGAAATGGTGCTCTTAACTAGTGTCTTCGGTTGAATTGAGAAGGCAGGAGTTCACTCAGGATCTCACACTCATTAAAACTATTAATGCACACTCACTGCAATAACCACAGTTCCATAATCGAGTTTATTCTAGCTATACCTTTTCTGGGGCACAGTGTAACCAAATTTGTTCTTAATCTTGACTTGGTGGTTGCTTTACGGGGGCAGGAGTTTTATAATCTGAGGCACATCTGAAATATTGAGTTACATATTTCACAAGAATATCACTTTTGTTCCAAACACTTTAATGCTTACTCACTGTTTTCACTTTTGCAACCCTACTCGATCCAAACACACAACTGAAGCACTGGCAGGAACAATTGACTGTAATGTAATAATATTAATGTAACAACTTGCAATAACCACAATTCCATAATCAAGTACATTCTAGCTATACCTTTTCTGGGGCACAGCGTAACCAAATTTGTTCTTAATCTTGACTTGGTGGTTGCTTTACGGGGACAGGAGTTTTATAATTTGAGGCACATCTGAAATATTGAGTTACATATTTTACAAGAATATCACTTTTATTCCGTCGTGTAATATATTAATATATTTCAATAAAATAATTATGATTCACACACACACATGTTCATTGTGAAGACGTTCTTGAGGCATGCAATAAAAAGTCAATAATTATTATGACATTGATGGCTTACCCCCACAATTACAGCTACCTTTGCAATGACACTGCTCTCAGGAAGTTTCACTTCTTTACGAGAATTTTTCTCGCTCTTGTACTTATAAACATTAAGAAGGACCTGCCTTTCACCACTCGATAAAATCCACTTCCCCTTCTGCTTCACTGAAGAGTTATTTCTGGAATTACCTGACATTTCTAAAAATGTCAAGCCCAGCACACAATATGATTTCCCTTAGGAAACAATTCGCGCACGCATGCGGCTCACTCGCATAAGCTCCACACAACGCTTTGCTGGTTGAAACCGTTGAAGTTGGCACAAATTCATTTCGCTCGCATGCATGCCAGTCTCCAGCCAAAAAAAGTCCCTGGCAGCTATACTTCCATTACGTGGGGAATTTACGTTGGGGTTGGCACCTACTTTCTCCAACCTAAATGGTAATCAAAAGTCCCTAAGTCAATGTAGTTTGTATGGCGGGTGGTTTACGGGAGGTTGGTATTGCCAAGCTCTCTGGGTCACATCTTACGTGAAATAAATCTTACAGGAGGTCGCCTGGTATCCTGTAGGCTTCGTTCGAGACGCAATACCCCCTGCGCCACTATTAGCCCTCGGCTCGGTTAGCTTGGGGGAAACTCTCGTTACCAAAAAAAACAAATAAGGTAGAGAGTCTCAAAGAAGAGGAGTAAGAATGGACAAAGAAAAATGTGTAAAAAGAAAGAAAAAGAGGTAACAAATGCTTCCTAACCCTCGAAATCTAATAGCGTCATGGTCGAAAAACTGACGGGGTCAAGAGTGACCTAAAGTAAATATAAAAGAAGTATGACACGAAGTAAGAATAGACATGTCATACTAGTAAGGGAACCACCATAACGATCAGAACCACAGATGGGGAAGGGAAAGGATATTGGTGATGGGTTTGAAAGGATTTGGAAGTTGGTTAAGAAAGAGGATGGATCGTTGCGAGACAGCCCTTTGTCTGGCTCCTCCACCGAGACCTGTAATGGTGGACCCTACCGGCATCACAGCTTATCAGTTCGTGAACTGAATAGCAGTACTACACCTGCAATACCCTCGATTTCATTGGAGCATGCAAAATTCCTTGCCCACATGGTCAGTGTTACTTTAAGGCGGTGTCTCCTGGAGGAGGAAGGCTTGAATTGCTTGTTATTGTTTATTTGAATGGTAATCGATTATCTTTTTTTTTTTTTTTTTTTTAATTTGTTGCGTCTACTTCGACGCAACGCGTCTCCAAGCCCCCTGGGAGCGTTGAGCGCTTTGCGCTTCTCGGAGTAATCCTCCTATTACTGCGCTTGTTTTTATGGAGTAATCCTCCGTTAACATTGTCGCGTCTCGTAGTCGGTTGTCAAGAGGACCGCCAGGTAGCATCTCCGCGTACGCGCCTCCTACCGCGCGCTCCTGCATCACTACCCAGCGGCCAGAATTAGGAAGGAATAAGGATAGGGGTAGGGTTTAGGACACTTCACAGGGGTTGGACTAGCCCTTGTGAAGCAGCCGAACTCGTTTTGTTGGAACAAATTTCACATGAGATTCGACGGAAATCGAACCCGGATCTCAGTGGTGAAAGGCTTGCGACTTTGCAATGAGCCACGAGTTCAGTTCTTAAAGGGTAATTTTAGGACTGTTGTTGAATTTATTATTAGCTGCAGTGACATTTAGCTGAAGAGATCTTGGATAGAAAACTGGTATTTTCCAGAGTCGGATGCACCTTGCAACGCATCATTTGGGAACTGAAAAGGCTGTCAATCTTATGTTCTTATACAAAAATATGAGCCCAAGGATAATCTATAAAAGTTTATCATTGTTGTTATCGTGTGCAAATTAGTTGTTTTTTTTACATCTCTCCGAATAATATTTGTAGCTACCTATCTGTATTATTTACACTGAGATTTCAGAATACGTTCTTTGAAAGAAACTAACAAAATAAATATTTATTTTAACAACTTGTTAAAAATGATTTAAATCTGTGATTAAAAACAAAATATTCGATTTAAATCATCAAAACCCTCATTGTAAAATGTAATAAAATACGTAATTTTCTTGTATAGAATTTGATGCTCAAAGCTGCACCTGAACGTTTATTAGTGGTTAGTTTTAATTGGAGGTAAATGCATTTTTTGTGCTCTGAATGAGAAAACAGTCGAAACCATAATTTCGTCGACCTGGGGCAAGTTGTCCCAGCTGTCCCACCTCTCTATGCCCTGGATGCCACTGGTAAAATATCTTGGTGTGATGAACATATCTTACTAGAACCGTATTTACTCGAATATAAGTCGACTCTGAATATAAGACAACCCCCTAATTTTGAAGAGACCTGAGATTTTTTTAAAATGTTTTACTATTTCTTACGATTGAGTCAAAATAAAATTCCAAATTGTCGTATAAACTAGAAAATTGCCTTGTTGGTGTGAATGTTAAGACTTATTGATGAATCTTATTCTTCTTAAAATCATCATAATCATGGTTTTGGCACTACCCTCATCATCTTCACTTGTATCACTGTTTCTTTCTTTTTGGCCCTCCTTCCATGCTGCGATATCTTATGACTTTTTAGGCCCCTCTGAAAGTTTTGCGCATTGAATTTGCGTTGTACTTCGTCTTTCATCAGATGCCATCTGAGAACCTAACCCCTTCTGTGCCATCAGATTTTCTATCTGTTGCGCACTTGTTTGTTGGTGGCCTCTGCTTCTTTAAAGACTCCCACAGACCGTCAGGGAAGATCCGCAGCCTACGCGGATTGGCCACAGCGGAAGTTTCGCGTTACATGTTGCCTTATGAGCACGTTCAGACCTGCGCGGCAGGCGAGCGTCGCGGCAACGGGTTGGCAGTGTTTAATCGGCGGCGAAATTTGTAACGCAGTCAGACGCGTTTCTTCCGCTGTAGCTGGAGTTTCGTGCAAGTCCGCCCGTGTTCGGGAGTCTTCGCTCCCCTCTGAGACGAGCGACCTTGCCAACCGTCACCAAACGCTGACTCATAATTGACGCTCCGGTGTGAACGGTCCCGCGAATTCCGCGGCCGCGTCTAGCTCGGAACTTTCCGCGCCGCACCCGCTGCGGATCTACCGCGCCGGGCTGTGGGAGCCTTTCAACGGTTCAAAATGCAGATTTCTCTCTCGCCGGGCGAATACGCGCGCCCTCGACGAACACCCATCGAAACAAAATCTCGGCAATCATTTTCACGTTGCGTTTCATTTGATACAATGCTATTTGTGTGAGATCCTCTCTTTACTGGCTCATTAAAAAAATATTCGTCTGAATTACCCTGCGAATTCGCGGCGGATGCCAAGAATACGACCGCGAATGTAATATTACGCGTTGTAAATTCACGTTATCTTTTTACCGTCTTTGCAGTTAATTGTTACGTGCACATTAACATTTTCTTGACGGAATGGCGATGTTAAAAACTTAAACCCTTACCGACTAGGCTTAATCTGCGAATATAAGACGCCCTCTAATTTTTCGACTGAGATATTTATGAAAGAACCTCGTCTTTTATTCGGGTAAATGCGGTATTTTTGTAGAAAAATGTACCGAAATGTACCACCATTTTTCCCCTGTTGTATTTGGGTTTCCATATTAATGAAAAGACCTTTTTTCTTTTGACCCCTGGAGTTTGCAAACTCACCTATTGTAAATACTTGTCATATGTACCATACTCTATGTGACTTAAGTTTTTTATTTTTTGATGTATAATGCGTAATACAATAAAAAGAAACAAACCCCTCCTTCAGTTGTGAGGAGGCGTTCTCATATTCAGATTTTATAATTTGTTAATATTGGTAGTGTTTAAATTTAAAATATCATACACATATGTATCATTAATTCATTGTCGTGTGTATGTATGTATGTATGTATGTATGTACATCATATTTACGTATGTTTATCATTATATGTATGTATTTTCTATGGAAGAAGTTCTTATATTTGGTGTTCACCAAAACGTTGAATGAATTATAATAATAAGCGGATGTATTGAGTCTTTCTATTACGAGGTTCTTTTGTCTCTCTGATTTTAACCTTTAAGGTACTCAACTAATTCAAAATAACGTTTTTCCCTGAATAATTGCTTATTTTTTGTTATGCATATGGATGTGTATTTTTCAGTGCTTTAAACCGTTTGTTTCCAAGTTTGTTAGTTTTTCATTTAATTGGACTTTTTCGAATGCGCTTGCATGTGCCATGTTGCATAGACATTTGCAGTCCAAGTGACTGTGATCGCAAAAATTGAAACAAAAATTAGGATTATTTCATGAGAAATTTTAGATATATAATTTAAACTAATTTAAAGTCCTTATGTCATCACATTAAGAGCAGAATATTCTTTTAGAAAAAATATTTATTGTAGTTAGGAAACTAGTGCTCACAGATGACCGCTTTAGAGCTAATGAATCTTAATTTGGCTTTTCCCTAGAGTTCCTTTTCTCTTGTTTGCCCTGGCTCTAAACATCAGAACTAATTTTAAAGATATCTTTATGATTGATATTTTATTTAATAGCAGAAAGTTAATTCTTCTGCTTAAACCTAAAATTTTGATGGAAAATGCAAATTAGCACTATTACATTGCTGTGTTTATTGTTATTGTTACCAATAATTTTTCAAAGTACCTACCTTTACCATAAATACTATAAAAGTACCTACCTTTAGTATATTGTCTTATTTTAACCTTTTTCTTTCTCATCATTATTTTCCCTTTTTTGTTCTGCTAACAAAATTGGGCAAGCTGGAAACATACCTGCAAGCCTGAACAACACAAAGGCACTGTCATGTTTTTTCTTTCTGTGTAAGGGGTGGATTTATATATGGTCATGAAAATCTAAATTAGAAAGGAATATGATATCTGTCAAGAATTAAAATTTTAATTTTTTCGTCGTTTCTTCTTGCTATCGACAAGGTTTGTTATCTTGCGAGGAATCCCATTGTGCAATTGAGTATCCCTTTCGAGAACAGTGCTCTCTGAATTGGTGAACCCTTCTCAGTGTTGGCAATTATACAATTCCGGTGAACGAAGTCTATTTCTCTGTTTTCACTCATACCATTTCAATACTTGAGTGGGAGTTCACAAAAGTACTTCATAGAGACAACGTTGTAGGACAAATTTGTAGTCATATACCATGTGGCCATGAGCAAGCAAAATTACAAAGAAATCATCATGTTCTTGTACCTTAGTGCTAATGTGTAGAGTTCTAGAGTTACATTACAAATGTGAGGCATTTTTTTTATTTATTCATTTTGTATAATAATTCCTTTTAAATGATAATTTTTCGCTCTTTATATGCTTTTTTCACCTCTAACTTTGGGAGAATATGCCTTTTTGCTTGCCTGTTTTAAGTAAAAATAAATATCTTAACTTTTGAGCTCTTTTGATAATATGCAATAATTTAGTCAGAGTATTTTCTCTATACTTCAGCACTCCACTCAATTATTTGTTACAATTCAAGGGGTGGTCTTGACTGAGGAGAGATAGGTCAATTTTGACTAAACTTCTTAGCATGCAGTACAATTAGGATGGTTCTTAGATCCATTTTTTAATGAATGATTACCTTGCAGGTATATTGACTTTATTGAATATTTAATTATATTGTATGAAATATGATCTTTGAAATTTGTGATTAATAGGTACCAACTACATTGCATTCACTAACAAAAATTAAATAAGTTTTCATGAATAATTTTTTGGGGGTGTAGGTCACATAATTCTTGAATGTATGTAAACGTTGTAGTAGACATACATACATTTCCATACCTACGTAGTAACAAAGATTTTGCTTCATTGTAGATAACGAGATGAAACTTATCAAATTGAACTTATTTACGTACATTTTCTTTTTTTATATTCTTTGCATTTTGAACATGTACATTGTAACATGGTGATTTTGAAATATTCAACTACACATACTCTCTTCAATTTAGGAGGGGTCTCTACATAAATTACAACAAAAAATTAGTAGTTTTCATGATCATGATGTGGTCAACAACGTGGTTAATTATAATAACTTGCAAAGAGAAACAACAACAAACAAACAAACCTAATAACTTATCATTACACACTGCTTCACATCAAGTGTACAGTTCAGCACAACAGATGAATGGAGTGAAGGAAGAATAATTGTGGAATTCAGTGGAGGCAGATAAGAATTATAGAGACTATTTTGGGTTTTCAGATCCCTTTCCTAAATCACTATTACAGAAGTATGTCTGTAAATCAATGATTCTCACTCTTAAATCACTAGTCTCAAGAGTGCTGTTTTACATAATTACTTCAGGGTGCTATTGACAGTCCATCATGGTTCAATGAACTTGTTTAAAACTTCCTACATGGCTTTCAATGTGTTTTGTTGTGAAATTATGCCACATACCATTGAATAACCGATTAGGAGAATATGCAGTATTCTTTAACTCTCCAGGCATCTGTGTCCCTTTGATTAATTAGAAACTGGGATTGTTGAATGTATCTAATGGAAGTAATTTTTATATTCCTATGAAGAGGAATGGGAAATTTTGTATAATTTTTAAATGGAAGTATGACATATAATTAAAACTTCTTTAAGCTTGTTATTGTACCAGCTCAGGCTCTCTAATTAAATCTGTATACTGAGATTTGTTTCCAGAAGCCTGGTCACCTCTCAACACTGCCACTTGATCTGAATTAAGGCAAACATGGTGAGGCTACTAGAAACTATGTAAAATAGACGATATGGGGAAATTGTGGTTGAGATAATTCTGGAATGAATACACAACTCTAAGCTGAAGGCAACAAAGTTCCGAATCACTGGTATGGTGAAGGAGGATTTATAATTTACCAATTTCCGATAGAAAATTAAAATTTTTATTTAAGCCTGTGACAGAGATTGTACAACGATTAGAGTAGATGGGGTAACGCAATGATCTAGCATGTGTGAAATTTTCAGAATTGTATCTGGTTCCCCAATAGCGATATTGTACTTGAAAATTTAGAAAAAATCCAAAATTCCAATTTTTAAGAGGATGTAATTTCTAAGTGGTATGTTATATACCAATGATATTTTACAAATTTGAAGGTTAAACAATTAAAACGAAGAATGAAGAAGAAGCCTGTTTTGCTTTGAGCAGGTACGACGGAGATCACAGGAAGGGCTGGGTAAGAGGAAAGGGGTGGTGAGTGAAGGGACTATCACAAAAATGCCAAAGGTGCTGTCCCAGAAGCAGTGTTGCAATTCTTTCACTTTTCTCTCGAGGCCTCGAAAACTCACACACACGCACGTGTGCATGAGAGAATATGGCTAAGTATCACTTGTATTTTACGAGATATTGAGGTAACTTTGTTTTTGTCCACGTTTTTATTCTATCATGACGAGCGTAAGACAACGAATACAATGATACACGTTTTGCCGTATGTTCTTGAGTCATGTTTTTGAGTAATTTTGAATAATTCTGTATGGTTAGGGGGAATGATATTCTCCCAGTGTGCTTAGTATTTGAAGTACAATTATAATTAAGTATAAATTCAGTGATGCATTTAGTATATACCGAGCGATGCTCAGGACGTGCTCATCTTACCACGCAAGTTTCTCTCTGCTCCTTTCCCTACCTAGCAGCGAAGTAAAGTTCACTCGGGCGACTAAACAGTCGACTAGAATTTAGATGAGAGCATAGCCGAGAACAGTGTTACCTGACGTACCAGGATTCTGGTACTTTTTCCAGGATTTTAATGAAAATACCGCGTACCAGGATGAAGACATTCGTATGATTTTAATCTAAATCCAATTAACAAATATCTACGATGTTGGTGAAATCACCGCACTAGAAACATAAAGGCGATACAAGATGTTTTGTTCCAGCACATGCTATATTAGGAAAGGATAGAACGTATTAGTCTTCCATTTAGTTTATTGATGTAAAATGAATCGATATCGATATCGAAGTTTAACGAATTCTGTGCGCGTTGAAAACAAAAGTTATATTAAGAACAATGTAATTATTTAAATGTTTTGACATTTGTATCAGGATTTTTGAAAGTTGGTACTGGGATACACATTTATTTATGTCAAAAACTATATATGAGGTGGTATGGGGAGAAGTGAATACTGTGCACGTTTCAAAATTCTGTGATCCATCCAGTAAGCCATATTCTACTTGAATTTTGAATACGGGGGGGGGGACCGCTCCGATGTAATAAAATCTATTTCCAAGGATAAATCAGCAATAAAATTTGGGCTATTATCCATCATGTCCTTCGTCAAGGAATAATACTTCCTGCCGCAACAACATGGAAACGATAACTTGAATTTTCCCACTGAATTCTAGAAGACGTGCACAGATAATGAAGTTACATGTATGTCCAGAAGCAAAACAAAGGGCCATCTCAGCATTTGCTCAATGGATCAGGGGAAATGGACGAAAAACCTGATCGAGGTGTGGGTCATTGACCCGGAGGCTGCAGTACAATACTTGTTACAGGTTGTTTACATGTATACAGTCCAATGGTAAATAATGCATTAAATATCACTATTAAAATTAATGTTACTTTCCTTGTGATGCCCAGTATAGTCTCTAATTGTATAGAGTATGGCCCCCTTGTTTTGCTTCGATACATAAATGTAACTTCATTATCTGTGCACGTCTTCTAGGCTGTCGCAGCAGGAAGTACTATTCCTTGACGAAGGACATGATGAGGGATAAGAGCACAAATTTATTGCTGATTTACCCTTGAAAATAGATTTCATACATCAGAGTGAATATTCTGTTAACAATCCTTGCAAAAAAAAACAAAAAAAACGCTCGCTTTCTTTGTGTATTCAAAATTCAAGTAGTATATGGCTTAGGGTAGGGATCACAGAATTTTGAAAACTTGCACAGAATTCTGCTCTCCCCATAGCGCGTCCCACAGTTTTTAAATGTTTTAGACGGAAAATAATAAGTATTTCGCTCGCAACGTGTACTTATTTATAGCGTATAAACGTGTACCTGTATTTGTAGCAAGCGAAAATGTTAAATTATGTTTACGACATGTAAATTTGAGTTTGTCGTAATAAAAAAGTTTCATTCATTAAAAATCAATGTCAGTAATCTCAAATTTGTCATTAATTGGTGAATATTGTGATGTCTTTGGCACAAGCTCTCTGTATTTATAGAAAAGTTCTCGAAATCTTTGTAAATATGGTTTTAAATCATTTTACCAACAATATTTAAAAAATTAGAATACTGAAAAAGAAAGTAACATCAATAAATTCATTAAATATTAAGTGACTTCTCATAGTCTCCTATATTATTTTAGAATATCTTGTACGATTTTCACAGGACCAACCTATCTTTATAAATGAGGCTACTTAAGAGAGGGAAAGTCATGAAGACGTGACGAATTGCACTTTAACTAAAAATATGAAGGTTTGTTTAAAAACACGCATCAAAATATTATCATCAAATGCAATCCGCAACACTCGGTCTTTTTTAATCTATAGCGTTAAATAAATCCTAAACGAAGCTTTTAGGGCCTTAAAAACTGAATTTTTAGGGCCAAAGGCCTCAAAGAAACGTTCCTTACACCGTATTCTGATGGATGACATCTTCTTGAACATTCTATTACATTTTGGCTGGTTTGACGCTTCTCGATTCTACCCCACGTGTTCAGAGGCTGTAGAATCTGCAACTAGATGTGAAATTAAACTAATTACTTGATATTCTACGCGATTGAATTTCGCAGGCGTACCGCTGCGTGGTAATAACGTTAAATAAGAATAGTTTTTATTGACAAGGGTGAGTTTTATTGTTATCAATAGGGAACGGATTTTCATGTAAATACTTATTTTTACAGGGACAAGATACCTACATTCAGTAATATTTTTTAGACCAAACACGACATTGTGAACGAATTGGAACCATTTTTATTTTACTTATTTGTACATATTTTAATATAATTACATATTTTTTAGATATTTTATCTATTGATACATATTTCGTTACTTTATTATACTTTAAGACGAAAATGAATATTTCACATGCGAGTTCGAAATATATGTTACTTGAAAACAAGCTTTGTTACTGAAATACTGATGAAACCCTCGCTATGCGCTTGTATTAACGCCGGATCATCACTAGTAATTGTCGAACGTACCTCATGTGAAGCAGAAGGAACTTCAACCACGTGCTTACTCGTAGACCCCATGCGTAACTCGATAAAAAAATTCAGATCATTGTCTTACCCTTTTCTGGAGTTGGTGTGTGTGTATGGGGGGAGGCGTATGCACCCTGTACCCCCTCTCTTTCTATTACAGGCTACACGGTACTATTCACTTGAGCGCCGGCTCCTCGAAAACATTATAAATAATACGAAAGTATATATTTTGGATGAAACTTGCGAATAATTGGTTCTGTAGACGTAAAATTTTCTTTCAGACTCTGAATCCATGTTAAGATTTGTTCGGCAACGTACTCTGCTCGGAAAACGCTGGAAGAATAAATTATAACAAATTTTTTTTCACATTTTCTATTTTTTCTTACATATTTTAGAAAAATGAAGTACATAAATATGTACATATTTTGCTTTTTTATTACAATAAATTCCGTTCCCTAGTTAAAAATTGTAAGGAGACATATAAACCAAGTTACGGAGGATAAGAGGGTGTGAAAGAAAACGATATATTACAGTCTTAATATGGAAAGGGAACAGGGTCGGATTTGAGTACGCCGCCTATAGGCTAAAGTCCGTTTGCCGCCCCCTCTATTGTACATTATGTCATAATACATTTGTTTTATACAACAAACGGTAGAGTTCATAGTTTTCGTATTTTTTTATTATTAAAGCACAATATCTTTCATTTAGTTTAGATGCAATTACAAATTTAGTGGTATACATAATAAATTAAATAATAACATTAGTTCGTCTACGATCTTTACTAACGTCTTTCAAGATTCGTTCAAAAAATAAAATGGGTTTCGAACTTAATTTGTCCTTGGAGATAAGTGATCACTATTTAAACATATTTTTATACTTTAATGCTAATGACCATGTTTTCGGTAATTGAAGATCTGCGTTCATTTTGAATTGGGTTGTCCTGCATAGTGAAATGAAATTCCAAAAATTTAGTTAATTATTGATTTTGTTGTTGAAAAATGTACAGACAACTCTAACCCAATGATTAATATCTAAACAAAGTACTGTATTAGTAAGTAGGAATTATATTTTATACTTTCGCCCATATTCAAATTTACATAGCTTTCTTGCGAGATTTCTTAATGACAAACACGTTAATAATGTCCTCATATGAAAGTGTTTTTGTTGTATTTGCCTCAATACAAAGTAAACAAAGTGAGTTTAGTCAAAGTTTTCTTCCGGGCTGAAGGGCCGTGGTCCATAGGAAAACATATTTCCAGACGTTTCGTCCGCAACTACAGCAGACATCGTCAGTGGCGATGTGGTCTCGGACGAAGAATCCTCTTTGATGGTTCCTCGATGACCGATGACCGTAGTTGCGGACGAAACGTCTGGAAATATGTTTTCCAATGGACCACGGCCCTTCAGCCCGGAAGAAAAACTTTGACTACAACTCCGGCCGTGAAAGCCTACATTGTTTTATTAAAGTGAGTTTAACCGTAATTCAGAAATGCTAGTTTGCAGATAGTTGTTTACTCTTCTAAGGCAGTAAAAACTACGTTCTCCCGCGTAATGTGTAACAGGTAAGCATAAACTTATCCTTAAAGCAATGTCCAAATTGGAGTAAACATCTTTTAAGGAATTATACCTCAGAAATTTCGAAACTTCTTCCAACGATTTATCAGATGGGTGATCAATCCCCACATCACAGTGCTTTTGAAAGTGGGTGCCCTCTTCTCTGAAATCAATCCAAATAATTTGTGTAAACATGGTGAAGAATGGTGGCCTTTTCCCTCAATTGTCTGTCTTATCACACAATTGAGTTAAAAAGTAGAATCGGTCTTGAAACTCGTCATAGGCCATTTTTCGTCTCTTGAATTCACAAACACAAGATGACATAATTAGTAAAAACGTGTTTATTTTAAGGTCATCCCTTCCAGGAAAGTTTACTTCTCCACTTCGGTCGTCAGCCCAAACTTTTCTTATTGGTGGTCTTATATTGTCTTTTTCGTAAGAAGTAGTTTTGGTTATATCCATGGCTAATTCCTCAAAGTTATCAAAATTGTCTTTTGCGTGAAATATTCTTCAAGAAAACCATACAAATCTCTGAACAACAAAACATCCACAGTTCCACTTCGGATGGTTTTGCTAACTTTATGGTTTCTGTGAAGTACCGTGCTCCAGAAACGTGTCATAAAAGCGTTTTCAAAACGTAATCTTCGAAGCATTCCTCGGGATGCACATCTAGTCGTTGCGTTTTATGTTGTCATTTGAAAATTTTTTCTAAGTAATGTGCACTTCTTCCCATGATTTTTGTAAATTTTGGGCACGTGTCATCTCTTGATCAAGTAGGACACATCTTTTTAATTGTCTTTTCTAATTTTTGTGAAGGTAATGTGCACTTCTTCCCATGATTCTTGTAAATTTTGGCACGCGTCATCTCTTGATGATCATCAAGTAGGGCACGCTTTCTTAATAGTCTTCTTATTCTGATATTTCCATAACGCTTGTTAGGCATTCCCATCGCCCGTAAAAATACGTATATTTTTTGGTGCAATATGAAAATTGTGCGCGCTTTACAAGATTTCGCAGGAAGCGATCCAACAAGAATTAGTGTCGCACACGTCATGAATAAAGCTAAAGTAGTTTTTTCTTTATTTTTGCTTGCAGACCATTGTAAACGCCGGCCATATTTGAAGCATTATCGTAAAATTGGCCTCTTCAGTCATCCATGTTTATTTGCTGATTTTCTAGCTCATTCATAACACATTTAAACATTCCTTCTGAACTATGACCAGATGATAGAATGAAGGTAACTGATATGTTTCATGTAAGGGCACACCCTCACATGAAACATCTAACAGCAAGGACTAACTGGTCTACATGTGAGATTAGTCGGGTCGAGTCTATGATGAGGTAAAAGTATTTAGATTGTTTCAACTCTTCACAAATTACTTGCCTAACATTTTGAGCCGTTAACTCAATTACCTTGGAAGAAAGATAATTTGTATTGCCACTACCACAATTACCGTGCTTTTCAATGTGGGACGCTAAGAATGGGTTGAACTCGGATATCAGCTCTAAGGCCATAATAAAATTTCCATTCCTGACAGAACCAAAGATCTCGTCACCTCTTAATCCGTCAGGCGACATGTTCAGAATGACTCAATTTGCTTTTGCGATTTGCCAGATTTGTACGTTGATCAATGAGTAAGTAACATAGTCACCTGTAGTTTTTTTACATACTCTTAGGATTTTGTCATATGCAAAAATAATTTAAAAAATATACAATTCTGACGAATATTTCTTTTTCCCATTTTCACGTAAAAGTATTTTAAGGCATATTTCACTTTCTACCCCTTCTTTCTTGAAATTTATTTCTATTTACTTCTAATCTTGGTTAAAAATCAATGTTTAAATCATTTTTTCACTTTTACTAACCCGTCATTCGCTATCGAACTTCAATTTTGTCTAGTTCTAGACGGAGGATGTCATTTGTTTTTTAATTTGACGTTCTGTAGCGTTAGATACTAAAAGCTCGTTTTCTTCTCAATTCTTGGCCCAAAGAAAAGAAACTAGGTCGTAGTGACCGGTGGGTCATGGGTGAGCTCTGGGCTCGGATTCGCAATGCAAACATCATTCGGATCTCAGGGGAGAAGTCGATAACCCGGCTTTCGACAGTGATTTCTCACACCAGGAGCGGTGGCTCCAGCGACAGAATTCTCCTCCCGGATAATTCTAGCGGCTGGCTGCTCTGATCGGTAGTTTCCGTGGTTTCTCCGATCAAACCGGGCGAATGCCGGAGCAGTACCCTTAACAAACGGGCCATGGACCGTGCACGATCTTTCCTTCATCTTCCTTGTCTTATCCTCACCCCTTACACACACACACACACTAATATGCACTACACTACCACATATTCCGCGAGACCGGTCGGGAGCTTAGAGCTTGTCCCGGCTGGGGCGGTGCCCCGCTGGTGGGAGAGTCCTGGTTAGGAGAAAACCCCACTAGCCGACGGAGGGTCGGCGCCGTATCTCGCCATCCAGCGAGGGAAAGTCACCGCCATCTCCTGAAGGAAAAATCATGCACTACACTTACGGGACTAATGACCAAAGCAGTTGACGCGCTGGAAACACGAAACAATCAATCGATCAAAAAACTTTCAAAACATTAAACAAAATTACAAAATACAATGTAAATTGATATGAGTTTCTTTATACTTCGTCATCGAAGTAGGAGGGGGGAGGTCGGTGAAAGTAAGAATAGCGGGGCCCCCCAAATTAACTTAGACCTTGGGTCTAAGTGGGGTCCCCAGTGCTGGTAAAACGGCCTTGCCTGAAGGCTTCCTATACTATTTAAATATAATTATATAAGTTTGTTGACATTTCAACTCGGGAATAAGTAAAAATCCTTCAATATTATTTAATGAGAAACAAGGCAGAACAATAAATTCTTAAAGTAACGCGCGGAGAATCTTGCCTCTCTCGCAATAGGGCAGCTTCTTCCGCTCATCATCACTATGATCAGAGTTATGATCGCTATGATCAGAGGCTTCCGTTAGGCTGCATCTTTTACATACAATAAATCTACGACATGGGACTGGCGGCTTTACTTCCCGTCCGAAAGAAAGCGTTTGTTTCCCTTCAAAATGCAGTGTTAGATCGGATTTCAACCCGCAAAGTTTGGTGTAACAGTTCGATTCGTAAACCGCTACAGCACCGTAGCCGTTATCTTGCATTAAAAAATAACAAGTATTTTAAAATTTGTTTCCAGGAACCTTCAACCTCGAGAAATGGCGACGAACCCAAGCGAAGGGGGTGGCAACCTCAGCGAGGCCTTCCTCCACGTGGCGCAGGGGCTGGTGCACGTTCAGAGGGCCATGCGCCTGCAGGAGCAGGAGGCCCAGCGCAGGCTCCAGGAGGCCGTGCGCCTGCAGGTTGAAAAGGTCCTGCGCGTGCAGGAGCAGGAGGCCCAGCGCAGGATCCAGGAGGCCGTGCGCCTGCAGGTGGAAGAGGCGCTGCGCCTGCACGAGAAGGGGACCCAGCGCCGGCTCCAGGAGGCCGTGGACGTGCAGGAGGAGAAGACCCAACGCAAGCTGCAGACCGACCAGCGCCGCCTGCAGATCGCCCAGCGTACGTTCCACGAGACCGTGCGCCTGCAGGAGGAGAGGGCGGCGACGGCGGTGCGCCAGATGGAGCAACAACTGCGGGAGCGGGATGACGTCATCACAGCTCTCCGACACTCCCTGGACGAGCGAGTGCAGCGGCTGGAGGCGAGGGTGGCTGCGGTAGAAGAGCAAGTGAGATCGGCCTCTAAGAGAGAAACTGAGGGGACCGGAGAACAGGGGGCGTTGGTGCAGCTGGAGAGTAGAATGGGGAAGTTGGAGGAGGCCGTGCAGAGAGCGCAGGCGAGTGTTTTCCCGCCCGTGGCGGCTCTCGTGGAGTGGTTGGAGACCTTGCCGCCAAGGGCGCTCCTATCCCCTTCCTCATCCTCCTCTGCCACTACTTCCTCCGCTCCTCAGCCGCCCGCCGCCAGCGGAGCGTCGGTGACGGAAGTGGCAACGGCCGGAAACGTAGATCGCCTGAGGCACCCATATCATCCTAGATATCTCAGACTGAAGCGACGTTTGAGACGAGTCAACAGGCGGATGCTAAGATCTCGATCGGTTCCTTGGCGTTTGGGGGAGGCCTTGTGTAAAACGATCAACCCGGACGAGGTCCACCGCCTTTTCGATTCCGGAGCTGGTGCAAATTACACCAACACAGATGGAAAGCGACCATTGATATCAGCGCTTTTGGCGCGTTTCTATTTTAATTACGGGAATCCGGAGGTCGTATCGCTGCTGCTCGCGAGGGGCGCCGACGCGAACTCAATCGACACGGCTGGCTATTGCGCGCTGCAGACGGCTGTTGTTCGTTGTTACGAAGTAGAGATGGTGGATCTCCTCAACGCTGCGGGGCCTGATGTGGACGCTCGGGATGGAGACTGGGCGTCGTCCCTGCAGTGCGCTACCCACGAAGGGGCGGGCGGCATGGTGTTAACGCTGGTGGCGGCCGGCGCCAACAAGAGCCGAAGGGGTTGGAGCGGCATGTACGAGTTCGTGAGGGCGTTTGGCAAGGCGACTTACGAGTCCCTCCGAGACGTCTTACGTCCTTGAGGAATGAGTTTCACCGGCAAGGTAGTTCCTTAAGAGAACGTTGTACCTGCCTCATTACGTCTTCGAGAAAGGCTTTCCAGAATGTGCTCTTGGTTAATATGGGAAATGCACCAATCGTCAATTGAAATTAAAACAAAAAATTTACAAAAAAAAAAATTAAAAGAATATAATTTACAAAAACAGATTACCTAGGAACATTATTCACATCAATAAATCACTATTCTTTTAACAAAAAACAAATATAGACTATCCAAGATAATTATGTCAGTAGGTATCTGGTCAGTAGGTATAATGACAAAGTATATGTAGCAAACACATGTTAGGTTTTTTGTGTACCCCCTAAAGCTGTACTCAGATTGCCGATTGACCCATATTATAGGTTTGAAAACTACTGATTCACTACATCATACTTTATGGGCTATTGTATTGGCACCTAAGATTCCGTGTTGTCAAGATGACTTGATTGTTATGTTGTTTGCACACAAGGATTTCTACATATCATTTACACATTCATGACTTCAAATGATCATCTTCATTCCTCATTGCACTTGATCATTTTTTTTTTTTTTTAATTTTAGGAGATCATGTAATATTATTTAAATTAATGATCTTAAATATTTAGGAGACTTGTGAAGAAACAATGAGTACAGTCCTTTAGTAATTAACCACAATAAAAAGAAATTAGTTAAGTTTATGTGATTGCATTATGTTGATTTATTACTATACCATGATTCTGTGATGCTCACTTTGAACCTGAACTCTATGCCAAATAAATAACACAATTTATATGTTCCTATTATTATGCTGCATTAATATTTTATATAAGTCTTTGTTTTTTTTTAAGTTATTGTATATTCATGAATTGCCTTTATTCTGTGTATGTATGTAAATTTTATTAATTTAGAGAAAAATGTTCTCAGATATCTTAGTTTATATTTCATATTTTTAGATTTGGAATTACGGTTTCTCATTTCGACTACTAAGATGCATGTCTAGAAGTTCATTGTAATAAAACTATTGATGGGAATAACTAGAAATGAGTTGGCTAACTTAACACACAATAATTATAATCAGAGGTTCAGTGTTTATTATATTGTTAAAATAACTAAGCATTGTTTTGTCTTATTGGATTTGTACTGTTGGAGTTGTCTTTGTTACCATATTTTGTTTTACATAGCTCAGTTTCCTTTTCTCTTCACAATCGTAGATGTGGTGTGATGATGTGAGGTGAAGCCATATGAAAGGGCCATGTCCAGTTTACATATGGTTACTAAACATGTGTATCTACCTTTATCATTGAGTGTGAAGTATTTTCCTGTATAATTTTTTTCGTCTGAATATTATTTTTGTGATACTTGTAATGTATATGTATAAGAAATATTGGCTTTTGTAATCAACACATTGCTTTTTGATTTTCTGTCAACAGACCAGCAATAAATTTTCTAAAATGTCAGTGAATAAACTAATCATCACATTACCAATTCCTTTGAAGACCCTATGTCTATTACATTTGTAGTCATAAGGTTTTGTGTATTTTTAGTCTGTAATGGAAAATGTTGACTTGAGGAAGAACTTGAATCAGTTACTTTCTTTTTTCCTCTTTTAAAATAATAATTTTATTAATAAACATTTTAAGGATAGTTCATGGAAAATATAGAAACCATATTTATTTTTGTTGGAAATTAAAATAGGAAATTATTAATTTGGTTTAACATTTTAATAAAAATTTTAGGCTTTTTTTTTATTAGCAAACTATAATTTTCATGTATTTTTAAATTATAGATCACATGTAACAAAGAACATCCATTTGTTGATTATGCCAAATACTATAAAGTCAATACTTACTGTACCCATCATACTTTGCTTATGCTAATAACAGGAGACAACTCCACTAGCAAACTTAGTGACGAGACATGGAAAATTGGCAGCAAATTCAAATTTCTGTACATTTACATCTTTTGGATGTCTATGATTTGTAATAAAGCTACTTTTTTACATTTTTACCATTACTTAAACAATTGAAATTGTGACTAGTTATCTGAAATGTTAGAACGTCCTGAAGACCTTAAGAAAGAAAACATGTTTTTTTTTGCTTTTCTTTTGTTGCATTTCTCTTCCCTTTGCTTATTTTCTGGATTCAAAAAAGCCGTACCAAAACAGTAATGCTTTTATCCACAAAGTGGTACAATATTCACAAACACCTTTCCATGATTGAATATTTATAATTTGCTTCAATCTTGTTTTTTTAAATGATTTTAATTTGACACAAATAATTCTGAAAATTGCTATTAAACATTTCAAATATTTCTTTATAAAATATTCTTGCAGATGCATTAGGGTATAAGGACTTACCAGTGCCATAACGTTTTCACACACATTCATCACAATTTTCACCTGATAGCGCATTGTAACACTCTTTATGAAGCATCCTAGTACAAACCCACCCACACATACATATGAGTGAGCACAGTCCTACATCTCATTCTCTGGGATTGACTCAGAACGTTTATCATAGGTTGAAAATTTTGTGAGAATTTTTTTTCTAAAATTACATTTCAATGAAGTAAATTGCTTTGGCTTTCCTGCACAATTGCTTTCATCTGATGGCACCAACAGCTGATTTGTCATTGCTAACTTTAAAACATTTTAAAACTTACATGCATTAGGTGTAATATTATTACCATTTTTGCCTCCAATTACAGAAAAATTCTAAATGGTCTTGAGAGAGGCATCTTCTTAAGAGATAACTCAAATCAAAGACTCTGTAGATCTTTTCGAAGTAATATCAAAGCAGCCATTTGTTCCATTGACCCAGTCACACACTGCACTGTAATGATGTTGCTACCTTTATATTTAGTTTGCTTGGTTATTTGATGTAGAAAACATGTTTCTCTTTTGAGCTTATTAAAGCCTTAAACTTATAATGCCCCTACAACATTTCTAGCCAACTCGTATTGTACCTTTTTGCTCTAATTTGCAAATTTTATTTCTTCAATAGACAGAGACAACCTAAATGAAACATATAAGCAAGTTTTTTCATTCCTGGAAGTCAGATGTCGATTTAGGTGTGTTTGCTGAGACATTGTGTAATCCACAAAAAACTCCTTTGCACTGTAATTTTGTGATGAATTGAAAGTATCAAAAATAACAACTACCTTTTCAAGAAATATTAATGCTCTTTCAGTTGCTTCATCTGACAGGGAATTGAATGTTATGTGGGTAAATATTGCACGACAGACAATGACTCGACACTCGAAATGTAAGATTCTCATTGGGTTAAATGGAGGTAAATCTAAACATTTCTGAGTCAGCTTAAGTGCTAAACGTGGTTTCATATTTTTGTCCTTGTCAACATGTTTCCAGGAACGCTTTCCATCATCAGGGAAAAAGTCACTTTTTTCAAATTATTCCTTAACGACTTTAACAAGTGTGAAGGAACGTGAAAATAATAAATCTTTTTGTCCTTGTACTGCAACAAATAGACCCTTCAGAAACACCAAATAATGATCTCATTTTAAGGTTGTTATTTCTTTAGTCACATACTACCACTTTGGGAATAAAACTAGCTTCCTTCACTTTTACAATAATCTGAGAGAGGATCGATAGGCACTACAAAACAGAAAATCAGCAGACAAAGGTAGTAAAAATTCTCAAATATAGACACGTAAATAGGCATTTAAAATCAGAAAAGGTTCTTGTGTATAAGTGAAAACAAATCACTGTTGATATTTTTTGCTAATTGTACATTTTTGGGGGGAGGGGGCAATTACCCCCTCCCAATGTTGGGACAAATTATTTAAAAACATGTCATTTCGCAAATCTCTAAATTTATATCGTAAACGATTTACTTTTTTTCTGTATTTTGAGAAGAAATTTTAGAATAATTAAGCGAACAATCATTTTATTGAGCTGAGCTAATAAGATATATTAATAAATTGGTAAACTTTAATTCCGTATTATAAAACGCGCGGGATAATGTTCAGCGTTACTAATACACCATATTAATAAAACATCTTCAATTATATTGCTTTTAAACGTTGTTTACTTAGAAATTTAACAGTTTTGTCCCTAAAATCACGAGTCATAACACTCGAATTAACATATATTACACAGGGCTGCGAAAAAAAGTTCGCTGCTTTTGGTTCTGATGAGTGATTTGAATTCGATTAAGCTAATAAATAATAGATCTGAAATCTTTTTTCTTTAACACGTAAGATTTTTTGGAATTTCAAGGAAAAGACTGGTAAACAAAAACACTTGATTTATGCAAGTTTCAGGAAACACGCCGTGAATAAAAGATTTAAAACTAGATATACCCAATTTTACCGAAAGTAAAATAAGTATAAATATGGATACAAGCGATACACCTCTTATGCTTGTTGACAATGTAGATTAACAGTAATATACTTATACTATCAATGGCAGATACTGCTTTCTTTTGCTGAAATTTTGTCTCCTCGGTCGTCTGTGCAATTCTACACGTTCTCTCAGTCCGTTAAACAGTCGTCTGCCATCGTTCCTTCAAAATATGTGGCTTGATAACGTTTTCCCATCTCTTTCAGGTCTTGATGAAACTTCTCTCCAACTGATAACTGAAATCCCCCAGATTATGAGGGAATAAATCAAGGTGGATGCTCATGTTACATCGTAAATTCTTCATAGAAATTAGCATTTCGTCCACCGTAGATTTGAAATACGGATGTTTTTTATTTCCTTAAATATTGACGGAGACTGTTTTGAAACCTTCTTTCTTCATCACTCATTAATGTTTCAAAGTGTTCATCTTTCATTAGATTTCTAATTTGAGGTCCAACAAAGATGCTTTCTGTCGGCCCGGTGGCCGGGATCGCTAAGGCAGTAGTGTCGTGGTGATCTCGGACTGAAGGGTCGCGGGTTCCAGTCCCGCCTCGGGCATGGTTGTAATTATGTTCGTCCTTTCACCCCTTATCATCATCATATCGTTTCATCTTCATAGTTACCATACCGTTAACACCAATAGTGGTCGCTAATGACCTGGATGTTGATGCGACCTTAAATAACCAATTAAAAAAAAAGATGCTTTCTTTAACTTTTACGTCTGAAAGGAAAGGAAATTTTGAACAAAAATATTTAAAGCAATCTCCATTCTTACTCAGTCTTGACAAACATTAATTACACCAAGCTCGATCCGGAGTGGTGGCAAAATAATCTTTTCACGGTTAGCCAAACTTCTTTTTTCGTTTTTATCTCCGGGATTTAAAGTATTTCTGATCGACCAATTCCTTTTGACCCAGTGAAATTCACGAACCCTATTATCCTATTCGCGTAGAAAGAAGGGGAAGTTACTACTCGCGCAACTTTTCTTGAACGATGAATTGAAGAAATGCGGGTGGAGTGGGGGGTTTTAATTACAAAGTCGGCCACTAGAGTATTTACAGTAATGCCAATCTCTGGAAAATCAAAGTCAAACCTACTACGTGTGTGGCTAGGTCATCCATAGATTAACATCCATGGGTCATCACTCTGGGTGGGCAAAAGCAAGGACACTAGATAGAAGTTTTAGGTGTTTCCCATGAAGGACCTGGGCCTGCCTCAGCCATTTCTTTAGATAATGGTAATAAAGCTGAACAGTTCTCGATAATGAAAGCAATTAGCTTTGACTAGCTTCTGTTTCGCGCCAACGAAGTTTTAATGCTTGGAATGTTGTCATCAATGCTTGCTTCGAGCGTTTGCCTTCAACTGTTTATTGGTCAAGGGAGGGGAAAGCAAGGTCATCGTTCAAGAAAAGTTGCGCGAGTAGTTGTAAACCCTAGTTAAAAGTCACGTCAGTATTTCAATAATTTTCAAGTCTCCGCAGACAACCCTTTGGTGTTCTTTATATTGTTTTTTGTTCTTCCATTTCTTCGCATGCTTTCTTTAAAAGAACAGAATAAACTACTGGCACTAAGACATTGATTTCCATTGTGAAGCAGAACAGTTTTGAAGCTGCGTTTCGAAGAATCTATACACTACCTCCATTTATCACTGACATATTTTATTCCACATTTTGCAAGTACATCATGAATGTTGTTGCAGTGTACAAACTGACCCTCTTTTGTAAAATAACCAAGGAACTCTTCTTCTGTCTTTCTATAATTATCAGTAAAATATGCCTGAAGAGAGCATATTTTTCTCTTTCAAACGTGAGCCTAAAACGTGCGCTGATTCCTTTGAGAGGCCAAGATCTCGCACCAAATGATTATGTTATTCTTTATTAAACAACCGGGGACTTCTATAGAAGAGAGAAGGGGAAATCAGTAACGTCCATTTCACTATCACAGCAGTCTGAATAATCTGAATATAATGTAGATGGGAGTGAGCTTGGTACAGGAATGTCAGGACCATGTGGTTACGGATCAAAAGGCTGACGTAAGTAATTGTAATACATTGCCAACGTACATTTGAAATTTAATCAATCGCAAATTTCGCAGAAACTGTGGGCGATGTGAAGAAACCGAATCCACATATTTAATCAGGTAGCAACAGCGAATCATTGTCACCCTGCTTTTAATGAAAAGCAGCGATTTTCCACAGCTCTGCGTTTACGTATGACATAGCGCGTTCTAATTTGAAATACGAAAAACCGAAGAATTTGCAAAAACTGTACGTGATAGAAAAAATATTTTGGAAATTTCTTTGAATCATCTGCTCGGATCCGAAAACAAATTATCAGTTCCCATCACGAGACCGAAACGCATCGAATGACACGTCATATGTCTCGATTGGTGCACGGGAAATGGTCTAGCCGTGAGTGACGGAACCGCACATCCGAACACATGAACATCCGCACACTCGAGAGTTACTCACTGTTTAGGAATATTCTAGAAATGTCCACAGCAATATTTATTTTGTCCTAGGAATGTCCAGTGCCTAATATTTATTGTTTATTTCGGCCTCGAACATTTCTAAGTCCTACTATTTACATCAAAATATTTGCGTCTAATATTTCAATGTTCAAAATGGCTCCCCAATGGCCGACATTACACCGTAAAAGATATTTGACATTTATCTTTGATTAAGAATTTCGTGGAAGTTCTTTGAACTTTGGCGAGAAAACTTTGACACAGAAATTTGACGAACGTATTACATTTCGTCCAATATTTTATGTAGTTTTGCTCGCGTTTTACGATGGATGACGCACAAATAGTTGTGTTTGGGCTACTATATGTTTTGTAATAACTAATTTATGTTTAATGCTGACGAAGGAAAAGGTAAAGAGGAAACGTTTGAGGGTGAGGCCTTAGAACAACGCCATGGTATTCATCCATGGTGAGGTTATGAGTCGCACATTATGAAGCAATAATTAAAGAACTTTGAAATGAAGAAGTATGTGAGGATGGATGAGGAAACATTCGATTTTCTTTGTCATTTGGAAGTTTAAAAAATTTATCTTCCTGAATTGGGTATTTTCCAAACCCCATATTTTCCACATCTCGGGAAAATGTGCCCTATAAACTTCAATTCGTTAGGTTTTACTTTTGGTCCGGAAGCAATATATTATATAAATATTCTAATTGCTTACACTCGGCAATTAAAACTTTGATTGGAACTATGGTTGCCGGTGGCGCTAGCCGAATTCGTTTACTACGCTCCGTGAAGTCACGAAGGTTAAGCGAATTCCAGACTCGCGGGTTTCTGATTGGGTGACTGGACAGGAACCACGGGATCTAACGGCGTCGAGCCCCTGGCCGAAGGGATAAAAGGCACTGACTGCGACGTGACGACACTCGACAAATATAGTAATTACTCAAGAACAATAATGTTAGTAATTATTTGGTAACGGAGGATTACTCCAACAAAAGCGCTCAACGTCCAACAAGGGTTAAGAGACGCGTTGCGTCAACAATGACGCAACAAATAAAAAAAAGCAGTATCCCTATATCGGACGCCATGTTACCAAATGTATGATAAAACTTGGATGCTTCAGACTACATTTTATCCAAGAAATTTTACAAAAGAAATATTTTATAAAATATTGGCTATATATTACACTGTATTAAGTATACAGTGTAATACCGGCCAATGTCATCTTTGTAAATGTAGCATAGTAATACTCTTTATTTTGGCTCCCGGGTACCAGTACTTCGAAATTAGTCACTATTCCATATTATTCTATCCAATAATTCCCTTGAGATATCTGGGTATGTCTCAAATTTTAAATTGCTAACCAAAACATACCTTTTAGACCCCCTCATTATTTAAAAGGAAGTAAAAAAATTGACAGATCCCTGTATTGTAGAATCAGTTTGTAGTTCCGCAAGCCACCGTTGCGAGTGCAGCACTGAGAATGGGATTAACACCGGTCGCGAGTATGAATTTGGAGATTCTCGATCCCCTTGGTAGCACGTGGGCTATGAGCGCAAAGAGTAAAAGCATTGCTCAATCATTGAGCACATGTGGCGGTAGTCAGGGCCAGAGAGTATATACCAGAGCGCCAGGGCGCAGGTGGCTGGCAGGTAATCACTTTGGCGGGATAATAGTTTTCGTTTTGATTGTTCTGGTCAATACTGCTATAGTGTGCGCTCATTGTAATAGTATTTGTATATTCATTTGATTGTTTTATAAGTGTGGGCTCTTTTGGTTGAATACTATTTGCTATTGTTTTTCAAGTAAGTAATCTAATTTTAAAAAATGTAGTTTGGCTGATGTTTCTGTAATAAATTGTGTAGTGTGCATGATATGGACAGGGTGTTGCCGCAAGTTGATTTTCTTGTATATTCTGAATCGTGGAGTTATAGATCACCAACACACTTGGCGTAATTTTACAGGAGAATGTTACGGTATAATATAAGTTTTGGTCTTCTGAATGACTGCGGACTAGTTGTTTTTTACTACTGGCTAATTGGTTATGAAGTTTGTTTTTTTAACACAATTCACAGTGCTTGTAGAAAGAACACTGATGTATGAAATTATCCCATTTTCTGTAGAAATGGCCATGTGTCCGGTACCTTCAAAATTAAAACTTGCCAATGATTCTTGGGGTTCAATACAATGGTATGTGTATAAATACACATTTGGCAGCCTTTTAAGTTCTTATACAAGTACTGTAGTTTGAATGTGTTTATCCAGAAATAGAATACAAACAAATAAACTGAAACGGTTATGAAATTCTGCAGTCATGACATCATGTGTCATGTCTTACAACGGTCATGAAATGCTACATTATTAACCGTTCTTCCTGTGTTGAAGCAATGTTTCTCATTTGAAAAACATTGACTTGAATGAGTTTCCACCGTTGTTCAGATGTCTTCAATTGAATATTTGTTTTATGCAATAATTGCATAAATTTTACTTCTAACAAGGTGCCAGTGATAGGGTTTTGTTTTAATTGAAAATAGTGATTTCTGCCAGTAGTTCTACTTGAATTTCATTGAACTTGTCTCTCAAACAATAAACCTATTTTCTTTTCTGATGTCTTTGCCTCTTGAAACAAATTTGGGTTTGGATGATGACTTAAGAAAGGAGTCTATTAAACACAGGTCATTACACGTTTTAAGTAATAGGATTGAGTAGTGGATAATACAGAGTGTAAAGTTTTTTTGCTCTTCTCACCAAATGTGTGTTTCATCTTCAATGGAACATGAGTAGACAAGATGTTTCATAAAATACCTAGTGTATTTTAATCCAAATATTTGGTGACTTTTTATACGAGTATGAATTAAGGAAAAAGGAATAGTCTTGGTCATTTTTTTGACCTTGCTTATCTTTTAGACATATTTATTGTTTTACATGCCTTGTTTCAAGTATGTTAGTGTATCTTGTTTGACTATAAAAATTAGAGTGCAAATAAATTTTCAGTTTTATTTATTCAAGCCTTCAGATAACCCACTTACTATTTTCTTGTGTGGACAGATTGTGATGTGTGCTAAGCTCAGCTTTGTGGAACAGTGAAAATGCTCAAAGGTTAAGTTGATAACTCTGACTTCAAATTCATGATCCTCACATAGATATTCTTTCAGGAAGGTTTGAAAGTGTGTGAAAACTCAAAAAATTGTTTGTCTCTCTCATAGGGCCCAGCCATGTTGCCATTAGTCTTTGCTTCTCAGTTAATGTGCACATAAATAGTATTCAAAGCCTTCTTCTATGTTGACATTGCTCCAGCAACCTCCAAACCAGGCAGCACTGAAGTAAATTGGTGACTAAGAGCTTATGTGTATACTACTGTCGTACTCCTGCTGGATGAAACTGGATGTTGTAATTAGTTTGAGTACCCAGGAAGGTACAACCCTCAAATTATTTTGGCAAAAAGTGCAAAGAATTTTTTAACATTGTTTTTCATGTGAAAATAGCTTTACGCTGGAACTCAACCTTCAGATTCTCAAAGCCTGTTTCTGGGAGAGAGATAGACTCTTTCAAAAATGAATAGAACTTCCAAAGTTTCAATTTAAAGAGTTTCAACACTCCTAATTTTCCAAATTTACTGTAATCTTCTTTTGTAAATTTTTCATTCTAAAAGGGGTAGCGGAATAAGATATGCAAATCTGCCTCTGGGATAAAATGTTTATTTTGAAAATCGTAATTGAAATGAATAAAAACAAAACAAAGTTTTTCTTTGGATTTAATCAATTTATTGTGAGTACTTCATACAAATGAAAGTAAATGTGTTCTTGTGCTTTTAAAACACTGAACCAATTATTGTTCCTTCTGAAACTCATATTCATTTTTTGTAGCTACACACATTTTTATTCCGAAAGAAAATTGCAGTTGTGGTACACACTTAACTCGCAAACTGTTGTTTATTGAATACTTACATAATTTCAGAACATTTTCATATGTGTGCCAAGTAGGGAAACGAGTTAGCATTATTATGAAACAATCTGTCATATGAAAGCAACAAAAATTTTCTGGTGAGGTGAATAAAGTATAAAAACTCCATTATTTTTAGTTAAAACCTTCATTCGTTCAAATGTTCAAATAACAATTGGTTCTAATATTATTCTTACAATTTTGTTTCATTATTTATCTTTTCTTATAAACCTAAAACTGAAAAACTATGAAAATTAATTAAACAACACTAGTTTTAAGAAAATAAATTAGAAACTATTAAATTACTATCGGTTGCAAATTATAAGATAGAAGGTTGAAATTTTGGGAAACTGTAGAGAATAACCAGCTCCAGTTTGTATTTGGCCCGTGTAATGATTTCCATCAGAAGATGAGATATTCTTAAAAAATCATTATAGAAAATCGGAAGGAAAATTTTTGTTAAAAATTAAAATTTTCACTCTATGATTACTACTGATTATGCTTAAAAACAGATGTGCTCACAGTGAAGCAATGCAATACACAATGTTTTAAAATAACTGAAACAATAAATAAGTATGTAATCTTAAAAAGTATATTAAGTAATTAAAAGAAACAAGTTGTGTAGAGCTCTCTAAGGAGTGTAGGATTTTAATTTCAAACTTAACACTTCAGAGATTAAACATTATGTCAACTAAAGATGTGAGGTGATGATGCCAGTAATCCCAATTGCTGAAGCTTGCAGATTTATGTTGATGACTGCAATAAATTAAATATTTTAAGAAAAATCATCTTCATCATTCAAAGGCTATCAGTGGTAATATCTCCATCACTATATACCAGCGTCCTGTGTCCTTGAATATATCATTGCATTTGGGAATTCTATAAACTCATGAATTTTAAATTTAAAAAAAGTTATTTAAATCTTGGATGAATGATGTTGAATTTTTAAATCTTACTAATTCTCAGAGTTTTGAGAATGTCTGGTCTATGTCTTGATATGCATTATGTTTTGGCTGTAAATATTCTCATAAGTGCTATTGCATGATTATTGTGTTTCACGTATCTGGAATCATGGATGAAGAGTTCTCAAAAAACATTCTAAAGAGAGATGCCATACATTTGGAATGTAGAACAATTAAGTGAGAGGTGTGCGCAAGAAAAGAATGCGAGGGCATTCCTTAACCATAGCCCACACATATGCATATTATGAAGTTGTGATGTAGGAGGTGTCTTGCGGGTATTGTTGGTTCTGTGCAGGTCAAGGGTGTAGTTCACCTAATCCTTCGTGGTTTATAAACTTTGTCATAGAAAATGTATATTTCCACACCTACTTCAAAACGAAGATGATTTAGCTTCAGTTTTGATATAAAGTTGAGAGTAACTAATTGAATTTATTTATTTACATTTCTTCGATATTCGTGCCATTTTGAACATGAGTGTTGTAATTGTTGTAATTTTTTTGTCGTATTCAGCTACAGAGACCCTCTTTAATTTTGCAGAGGCATCTCTACACAAAATGCAACAAGAAATTGGTCATGTTAATGATCATGTGGTCAACAACTTGGTTTAATTAAAAT
Organism: Teleogryllus occipitalis; assembly: GCA_011170035.1. NCBI lineage: Eukaryota > Metazoa > Arthropoda > Insecta > Orthoptera > Gryllidae > Teleogryllus > Teleogryllus occipitalis. Next base: position 115,441 of record BLKR01003940.1, read on the forward strand.
AACTTGAAAAGAAATGTCTATTGACCTAGCATTACACCCTGCTTCACCCTTCATAAATCTAATTTTCAGTTACGTAACAGTTCAGCACTGTAGAAGAATCCTGTGAAGGAAGAATAATTATAGAATCAAGTGGATGAGGAGAAACATTATAGAATCCTACTGTTATTTTGGGTGTCCAGATCCTTTCCTAAACCAGTATTACAAAAGTATTTTTGTTAGCCAAAGATTATGACTTAACTTGCTCAGGAGTTCAATGATGCCGTTTCTCACCATTACGTGGTAGATTCCATAAGTTTCTGGCCTCACTAACTTGTATTTTCAATATAAAGAAAAAATGAGATAAATTTCCTGCTTAATTAATCTTTACTCCAACCCACTTTTCACATCTGTATATTAACATTTTTAGGCCTCTGAAAAAATACTCCGGTATACAGCCCAATGTGGACTTTACAATGAATGGTCCAACTCCTTAAAGCCGTAGTCCTTCATAACATTCTTTGCCATCTGAGTAATAAGCACCGATGCGTTGTCGTTAGATGCTAAACACTATAAAATTTCATGCACCACACGGAACTCAAGAACCTCTCTGCACAAAACTAAATGAGATGTTGGCTGCAAACATATATCATTAATTACAACATGAACACAAATTACAGATAAAGACTATATACCGCTCGGAAGGTTTCCCCATAGATGAACGTTATCTTGGTCAGTATGGAAACTTATGGAACCACCTATGTGCTTCTGACTGCTGTTGATAGTCCATCATTGTAAAGTGAACTTATGTTTAAGTGTTTCCACAAAGCTTTCAGTGTATTTTTGTTTTGTAATTATGACATATACCATTAACTAATTGAATGATTAATTAGAAATGATTGCCCTTTGGTGATTTTTTTTTTTTATTGATTATTGATTATTTTCATGTGTTAGTCTGTGAGGTTTTTGGCAGAAGGTTAAGAAATATACAATTTATTTTGGATTATAAGAGTTGAAGGAGAAACAAAAAGTAGCTAATGCATCATTCAAAAACTAAATCAAATTGATTTGCTATACACAAGCTTTACTGTTGATGAGAAATGCTTAGGAGGATGAAATAAATGTTTCGAAAATTTGTGTTTTATTCTGTTTTGGTGAAGGTTATGTTTGCCTAGCTAAAAATGGAGTGCAGATGGTATACGATTTATATGATAATAAAATTTATTTGAGAGGTGCAGAAAATAATTTTTGATTGGTAGAATGCCTAATTCATTATGAATTTGTTCATTGGGAATAAACTATGGAGCTTTTAATAAAGTTCTGAGGCACGAATTTTGAAATACTTAAATTTTGTTAATCGATGTTTTGAAAGCAGAACCTCAGATTGTTAGGCATATGTAAAAATGGGATGGGTCATTGTTGGGTAAATTCTAATTTTTGTTTTGACGTTAAGGGAATTTGAATATTTTATTAAAGGAAGAAGTTGGTGGCAATGTTTATTAGCAAAATATATTCTGTGAAGAATATTATTTTTCCAGTGAAGTCTTCTGTCCATTAAAATGCCGAAATATTTTACAGGTTCTTTAGAAGGAAGCCATGGTGTATTGTCATTATGAAAAACTAAAGTAGGTAAGATGTTACAGTATCTTAAAAAAAAAAAGGTTTGCGTTACATTTTGAAACTTTGAATTTAATATGCGAATTGCAAGCCAAACTTTCAACGAGGTTTAGTCGAGTTTGTAAAAATGATATTGCGGTTTGTAAATTTGAATTAATGCTATAAAGAAGCAAGTCGTCAGCAAATAAAGCTATGGAAGTGTTCATAGTAGAAGAAAAGTTATAAAGAAATACGTTGAAAAGGGTTGGAGATATTACTGGTCCGTGAGGGACCCTGCCATGGATTGATTTCACAAGTGAAAGATATTTTATAAGAATATGAAAGATACGATTTTCCAAAAAGCTTTGAATTAAATTGTATAAATAGTTGGGAACTTTTAGAAGAGAAAGTTTATATAGTAGGTCAGGGTGCCATACTGTATCAAACGCTTTTTCAATATCTGAAAAGACTGCACAAAAATAACGATATTTATAAAATGCTAATAAAATTTCTTTTGTTAAACGAAGAGTTAGTAGATAAGAGTTCGAAATCCAAATTGGAAATGTGGTATAGCATTAACTGACTAAGAAATTATTTAGTCTGTAATTAATGCATTTTTCAAATACGTATTTTTTCGTGTATAAGCACCCCCCTTTTTTCCAAAATTTTGATCCCCCAAAAGTAGGGGGGGTGCTTATACAAGGAAGTTATAAATTATATGTTTGAAAATGGCATGAAATAATGTAACATTTGCTAAAAACAGGAATTTATAATGCAAATATGAACAAATATTTATTAACGAAGCACTAAACAATCGCGAAGCATCATGTTATCGCGCTTCAGTTGTTTCAACCAAAATAATCCAGCAAGTAGCATTGAAGGTAGCAAGAGAAAACAATTAAAGACTTCAGTGGCTCTTCACTATTGTGCTACAAGTTTATGAAAAGAGAAGGGCTTTCAATGAGAACTCGTACTAGACTTGCTCAAAGGGTGCCAAATGAATATGAAACAAAAACTAGTTTCCCAATTTTGTCATTACCTTGAGGCAGAAGTACAATTACACTCTCTCCCAAATCTATAATATGGATGAAGTTTTACAATTGACTGTCCAAGCAATAGAACAGTTGACATCAAGGGTGCTAAGACTGAATCAATAAAAACAAGTGGAAATGAGAACAGATACAGTCTGTCTTGGGGTGTGCTGCTGATGGGAGCAAGTTGAAGCCAATGTTGATTTTCAAGAGGAAAACTTTCCCCAAAGCAGAAATTTCCAAGGGAGAACTGCTCCATATGCATCGAAAGGGTTGGATGGTCACTGAGGGGATGCTACTCTGGTTTGAGAAGATCTTTGGAAATCGACCACATGTTCTACTGAAAAAACCTGCCTTGCTTGTCTTTGATTCCTTCAGGTGACACCTCACTGATGAGGTTAAGAATATTGTTGAGAATATGAAGACCCAAGTTGGCTGTAATTCTAGGTGGCTTGACTTGTCAGTTTCAGCCCTTTGATATCTCTGTTAATAAGGCTTTGAAGGTGGTACCAAGAGAAGAATGAAATCAATACATGACACCAGGAAACAATCTTACCAAGTCAGGCCAACCGAAGAAACCTACAATAGAAGAAGTTTCTGGATGGGTCAAGAAAGCTTGGGACAGCGTGATACCAGAAATAATGTCAAAATTTTTAAAAATGTGGAATTTCAAATTCAATGGATGGTTCCGAAGACCACTTGATATATGAAGATTAGTGAGGAGGATGACAAGGAGGAAGATGAGGTTGAACTATTAGCCAAATTCGAGGCTTCTGACACTGAAAGTGATAAGGAGGAATTGAAAGGAGTTATAACTATTCCTGAAACACCAGACAGCGATAAGAACATGAATGCTTACTATGAGTCGTGAAACAGTGATTAGGCTATTTATTAATTAGAAACTGTGATTGATAAATTTATCTGATTGAACTAATTATTTTTATATTCATATCAAGAGAAGTAGGGAATAACTTTGATTGAGAATTATAGCACATAAATAAGAAAAATTTCAGCTTGATGAAATTTCTAAAAGTTATTGTACAAGTTCAGGCTCTAATTAATTCGACTCTGAAAACTGAGTTTGTTTTCCAGAAGCTTGGTCATCTCAACACCGCCACTCGAACTGCATTGAGACAAACATCGCATGGTGACAGACTGTGGTGATGCTGTGTAGATGGGATAGTGTGGGCGAATCGTGGTTGGGAAATTCTGGAATGTATAAGCATGTTAGGCTGAATGCAATGAAGTTGCGAACCATTAGCAAGCTGTATGAGGATTTTTAATTCACCAGTTTTCCATTAGAAATTTTAAAAAAAATATGTAAGGCTGTCATATAAGGGTTGTATGACCATAGTAGCAGTGTTATAACTTCAGATTAGAGTAGGCTATTGGCATACCTGGAAAATTACTGAAGTGATTAAGTGTGTAGCTAAGAAAATTATTGTTTTTTACTGGTTTTATAAAAAATAATTTTGAATAGCATGCTAAGCAAATATTCAATACAAATTTATGTTGAGGGAGGGTCTGTTAAAACTTCGAAAATAAGTTCGTAAGACAGTTTTAAACATATTTTGTCTAATTAAATCCTTGGATATTCTTAAAGGCTGAGCAGCAATAAGCAGACAAAAGTTGGTTTGGTAAAATATTATCTATGCAAAAATTTGCAATTCAGAAACATGTAAATTGTTTATGTACAAAAAGAAATTAATTTACTTATTCACGAAGAAATATTAACACATAGTAAAGCAATTGGCTTGTGAAAATTTGGTGGTTTTTGTTATTAAAGTATTGTTATTTTCAATTTCAATTCGTGCGAAGCAAAGGCTTAGATTGAAGATTTTGTTGGTAATGTTCAATGGACTTATTTCTTCCGATTGCCACACCACCGTTTCTTCCAATGGAATGTGAGGTTATGTGAATAGATCGATATATAAAATTTTTAGATAGATAATTTATTTAATTTGCTTTGGGCATTAAGGTCGGTGGCAAATTCTTTACACTTACTTTACATTTAATACCATAATATACTAATGAATATTAAAAATACATAAAATTCAATAAATAGAACAAAATTACTCCATTTAAGGCATTCCTACTAAATGCAGAGGCTCTTCACAGACTACTGATCCTATCGCTTACACTATTAGAATTTAATCTTAACCTAAAAGTGTTGATGTTTCGAGGAAAAGTCTCCATTAGTGTTGCAGGCAAGCTAATCCATGACTCAATAGTCCTCTTTACAAAAGAGTATTTTCCAATATCAGTTCTCTGCTTCCTTGGACACATTTTCCTAATATGGTCGTGACGTGCTAAGTAGACGGGTTCATGCATTCTTTCTTGAATTTCCCTTCATGCCGGATTTTTCCCTAACGCTTTGTAAAATGTACACAACCTTGGCTTTTCCCTACGGCTCGCCAATGATTCCCATGACGATACTTCATTGGAAATAATTCCTAACGAATTTCCCCTTTTCACAAATTTAAGGTTAAAACCAGGTATATAAAATTTACTGGAAGGAGAGGGATGAGTTTCCTGCAGACAGACTATTTTAAGTATTTTAAAGTAGTAAGTTAATAAGGATATTTTGTTTTTAATATCATCTGCATTCTGTTGCCCTTCTGACAAGGCAAATTTCTTTTTGCTCCCTAGAAGCGAAAGACGTCCCTAGCGTGATCAAGCAGTCGATTATAATTTAGCTCAGACCTTTTAGGTTTGAGGATATTTTACGTGTAAATTTACAGGCTGGGACTGCTGGCTTTATTTACCCTCAGACGAAAGACTTGAGGGTACTTTTGCCCTTAAATATCTATGGTTTCGATCTGACTTTAACTCGTGGACTTGTAATTGGCAGTCCCATATATTCACCGCGGACGCCGCCAAATTGTATCTTAAAACATAATTTACGCAATGTATTGGAAGTATTATTCTGAAGTGTGGGTTTGTTTCCAGGAACATTCTACATCGTGAAATGGCGGCGCAGATCCGGATTGGTGGTGCTGGCGGCGTCGGCGACGCCTTCCACCAGGTGGCGCAGGGGCTGTCGCGCGTTCAGGAGGCCCTGCGTCTGCAGGAGCAGGAGGCCCAGCGCAGGCTGCAGGAGGCCGTGCGCCTGCAGGAGGAGAGGGCGTCGACGGCGCTGCGCCAGATGGAGCAGCAGCTGCGGGAGCGGGACAACGCCATCAGCGCCCTCCGACACTCCCTGAACGAGCGAGTGCAGCGGCTGGAGGCGAGGGTGGCTGCGGTAGAACAGCAAGTGAGAACGTCCTCGGCGAGGAGACAAAGCGAGACGGCTCGGTGGGAGGTGGGGTTGCTGGAACATGATTACGCCGCTCGTACTCTTCAGATAGAACCTGTGGAGAAGACGCTGAGACCGTCCTCGGAGAGAAGAGAAAGTGAGGGGGCGTTGGTGCAGCTGGAGAGTAGAATGGGGAAGTTGGAGGGGGCCGTGCAGAGAGCGCTGGCGGGGGTTTTCCCGCGCGTGGAGGCCCTCGTGGAGCGGTTGGAGACCTCGCCGCCAGGGGCGCCCCTGTCCCCCGCTGCTTCCACCTCCTCCGCTCCTCAGCCGCCCGCCGCCAGCGTCGCCCTCGGAGCGTCGGTGGCGGGAAAGGCAGCGGCCGACGACGTAAATCGCTTGAGGCAGCCCCGACGTCGAAAATTAGCCACAGTAGAGCAACGTGTGAAAGAAGTCGAGAGGCGGATGCTGAGATCTCGAGCGGCTCCATCCCATTTGGGGGAGGCCCTGTGCAAGGCGACCAATCCTGAAGAGGTTCGTCGCCTTTTGGATTCCGGGGCTGATGCCAATTACACGAACACCGTTGGAAAGTGCCCTTTGATCTCAGCTATCGCGTTATTGTCGAATAAGGATTTGTGTGACGAAGTTCCGGGGATCGTGAGGCTTCTCGTTGCTAAGGGAGCAGACGCGAACTCTATTGACTTGAACGGCATGTCTGCGCTACATTTGGCTATTGAAAGACGGTTGAGGGAGGACGACGACTTTGATGATGTGAGCGACAGACAGTGCCTGGACTTGCTGATCGCCGCGGGGGCGGACGTGAACGTAAGGAATTTCGACGGGGCGACGCCATTGCACTTGGCCGCGGAGCATGACGACGACCTCGCCGTACACAGTCTGCTGGCGGCCGGCGCCAACAAGCGCCTGAGAGGTTGGAACTCTATATACATGAATAAGAAGCCGTGTGATATCGCGACAGTGTACGAAGTGGTAGAGTACTTACATTATAATTGAATAAAAACTGTTAATAATAAATTCTTATCCATTTATTTTCTTGCTTTAAAGTCCTTCATATTGACAGCTTTTTAAAGATTGGAATTATTGCATTTTATTTTTAGGTATTCTAATCAGTTACCTAACTTATGCCCAGACCCCAACCCTTCCACAAAAGAGCAAAATACCATCGAAATCGGTAATGATTTTTTTAAAGTTTTCAAATAAAATAAGACATTTTGATGTATCTGCATATTAATCGAAAACGCGTATTTAATTTTAACAAATACATACTAACAATATAAAAATCACAAGAATCTGACAGAAAACTTAATTTGCTGGTAAACCCGAATTTCATCCCAACAAACACCAAGAGCGGGTGAGTTAGCTCAGCCAGCATGACCTTCGTCGCTCAGAAGTCTGTGTCGAGCACACTACAGTTGCAAAATTTCTTCTAGCTAGGAAACTAGGACAGGGTGGCCAGCAAACATGGAATCCTTGAAAACCAGGAAAAACGGGAATTTGGAAGAACCGAAAAAAACGGGAATTTGATTTAAAAACCGGGATTTTTCATTATTTTCAGAGTTCAACATTTAGCACAAATTTACATACGTCATCATGTTCAGTAAAGTGCAGAATTCAACTCGGTACGTGATAACGGCGAGTGTTTAAATCGAAATATAGATGAGAAATGTCACGTGTTGGCTTGATCACGAAGTTTTAACGAACATTATTTAAAAAATGTCAATGTTTGACACAAGATTTCGCATAAAATACTAATTTTTTCGAAAAATAGAACATGACCTTATATAAAGATGTTTTTGATTAACACATTTCACCAAGAAATCTAGTGTTAAAACAGCACGTACTTTCTCGCAATTAATAATGGATATTAAATTGTTCCAATGACTGCTCCCCTACTCGTTTTCACATTTAACACAAAGGACGCAATTTAAAATGGAATAACACAAATGTAATATTAATATAATAAATGATAATACAATGAAATAATATTCAAATCCTCACGTATCATCCGACTGCGTAAGTTGGCAGCGGGCGACTGAAGGCTAGCAATCTTTATTTCGAATAGGTTTTAAATAATTTCTTAAAGATTAATTTGTAAACGTATAACAAAGCCGCCAATTTAAAAAACGAAGAAATATAAAATATCATACACATTCTAACTTACGTAGTATCTAACTGACTCAAAAAATTACGACCACGAGACGTAGGATTTTCAGAGCGGCCGATTAAGTTTGACACCTATTTACTCCAAAAATACTTACATTTTCGAACATATCCTTATTTGAAGATCTGCTTTTGATGAACAAATTTCGTCAAGAAAAAATTGTATCTTCATAATTGTAGTTGTAGGAAGACGGCGAAAACATTTTGAATTTTTTCAATTTTTGAAAAATCAGATTTTTTAACCAACATGAGACCTGCGCCATTCCCTTAAAAGTCCTTTAGACTATCCAACAACCAAATTTCATCAAAAGCGATGGCGCCATTTTTTTAAATTGGGAAAGTCCGAGGGGCTTCATGTAAAGTACCCTCCAAAATTAAAATATCGGTTTCAAATTCAAGGGTCCGCGACATCAGCCAGATCGATTGGGAAATATTAACTTTGGAGAAAATCGGTTGAACGGTTTAGCCGCTAGCGTTGTTCAGACATTTTGCCGTCAATCGATTTTTCGGTATCAAGGACACATAAAACATGAATTCGTTACCAGGGCCATGTAATAAGTTTTTTCTGACGAAAATTCATCATTTTTCGTGCAGCATTACATAACTTACTCTTCTTAAGAAGTTTCTTCTTAAGCGCGACAAAGTAAAATTCATAATTGTAAGTGTAGACTGCGAAGAAATTTTTAATTTTTCCAATTTTCAAAAGTCAAAATTTTCAACGAACATGAGCTCTGCACTTGAACGTTATGCGCTTTCCGAGGTGAAAATTGTTCATGCCGTTTTTGAGAACAAAAATTGTTTTAAAAAATAAAAATTGCGCGAAAACTACTCAAATTTTCCAAAGATTGTACCTGACCTTATTTCAAAATCTAGATTTAAGGAACATTTCACAAAGAAAATTCCTCTATTCCTTCATAATTGTAATTGTAGAAAGACAAGATTTAGTTGAGACTTAAGACTCAGATTTTTGCAATTTTCGAAAAATCGTTTTCAACGAATATGAAATTACACCATTCTCATAAACGGTCTCCACACCATAAGTCTAAACACCATAAAATTTAATCAAAAACGTTGGAGCCATCTCTAAAAATTTTGAAAATGTCCCAGGGGATTCAAGTTCCCCCCCCCCAATTAAAATAACGGTTTCAAATTTAACGGGCCGCGACATCGCCAGATCGATTACGGAATACAAATTTTGAAGAAATTGGCTGAACAGTTTAGCCGCGAGCGTTGTTCACCAGACGGACGTTTTGCCGTCAACCAAGTTTCCGGTATCAAGGACCCACAAAACATTGATTCTACACCACGTGTTAGAAGATTTTTTCCTAAATTTAGTAACTGGATTTATCCACTTTTTCGTTTCCAGAGCTCGGCAATAAGAGTTTTTCGGCCGAAAATTCGCTGCTTTCTCCCGCCATATTACATCACTTTCTGTTTATTAGTGCGTAAGCGGTAGAAGGTAAGATCGTGTTGTAATGAGCGAAAAAGAACCTGGAAAGTTTGTATTTTCAGACCTGGAAAACCGGGAAAAAAAACTTGAATTCCAAAAAGCCAGATCGCTTGCCACCCTGCTAAGAATGTCTCCCGCAGGGGGGATCACGATGGCGTAGGTTAGGTTAAATTGTGTATGGAAGAGAATTCTAGCGGCCGGCTGTTTTGATGGGTAGGTATCTCCAATCACCGGCAGATGTTCCGTGGAAGAACCCACTTGTGTCTCGGGAGAGCGAATGCAGAGCCACGAAAGTATACCAAAATAGTCGAGCCGTGATTGCGGAGTCGCCGTTGAGCGTTGATTCTCGGCGCGAAACGCTTAATACAAATAACACTTTATGTTTAGAGACAATATACATTGTCGTTATCGTTTCCACATCACTTGATTGAAGTAGATAACTTTGGTGCGTTTTTTTAAAGTGTGTATCCCCTGTATCTACTGAGATGGAAGGTATGAATTTTCTTAAAAGTGAGTGTTCCCTTTAAAATAAATTCTTAAAAGTGTCATTGTTATCATTTCCACATCACTTGATTGAAGTAGATAACTTTGGTGCGTTTTTTAAAGTGTGTATCCCCTGTATCTACTGAGATGGAAAGTATGAATTTTCTTAAAAGTGAGTGTTCCCTTTAAAATAAATTCTCTTAAAAGT
>BLKR01003941.1:0-125578 GCA_011170035.1 Teleogryllus occipitalis
TAATAATAATAATAATAAAAAATAATAATAATGATAATAACAACAACAAATTTTTAAAAGCGAGAGATTAACATTTCAAAAACTAGATATTTTCGTTGCCAAATTATAGAAAATTAATTTTTAACGGTAAAGAAACGAACAGACTTGATTTTTCTGTATTGTTAACGAAATAGAAACTGAATATACAGTATACTCAATATACTCAATATACTCAATATACTCAATATACTCAATGTACAATATTCAATATACAAGTTGTCCGGCTAATTAAAATGTAACTCTATACACTTGGATCTTCATTCATTGACTCTGGCAAAGCTAAAAAATCTTTAAAAAAATTCATATAGGTTGTGTAGTTAATAATAATTTGTTTTTTTAAACACTTGGAGATGAAGAAATTTTCTCCTAGTAACTGCTTTCATGCGATATATTCTGCACCTATCTAACAAATGCTCTCATTATGACAAACTTCTGTGAAATCCGTTTCTATCTCCACTTTTGTTGTAATGTTTTCAGACGCGTTTTTCACTGTTGAACTTATATTGAAAGCAGTGTAGAATTGTGTAAGAAACTCAAATAATCACAGAAAAATGATACGAAAAGCTGCGAGTTTTGTCTATTCACAGATATGTAAATGAATTTGTTCTTTAAAACTCCCATTTTCTTTTGTTTGTAAGCCTCTTTTTTATTGTGGTATTTGCTTGAAACCGCATAATAAAGAATCGTGTTTTAATGTTTCGAAACATAATTAACTTTTTGAGCTTCTAATGAAATACTTCTTATTTTGAATTAATTACGGGGAGAAGTGAAAACAGCATTTTCATAAAAATGAGGCTTATAGAGAAGAAAAAAACATCAACATTCATTATTATCTTTTTCAAACCATTTCGGTTTCTTCTTCAAGCTACTCTTCTCTCATTGGTATTAAAGTATTACCACAGAATAGCAGAACTTATATTAAAAGTAAACAAAATAATGATGGTTTGTTCGTCTCGCTCATTCTTCTCAAAGAAACGCCACAAGGAAAATAGTCCCAACAATTACAATTCTGTGAATGTATGTATGAATGCATAACATTTGTGTATGTATACATCACGTGTAAAAACTGTATGTATGACAAAGATATTTTTAAGGAAATGTAAGTAACGAACTTCATCATAAAAATGTGCCTTGAAGGAATTTTTAGTTACGATCTATTGTATTAAAGCACTACACTGAAAAAAAGGATACCATAATTGCCAACAAGATTTTAATAGTTACACAAAACCTTCGTATGCGAAACAGATACCTTATTGCTTTACTCCCTTTCCTAGCTACAACAGCATCTAAGATTGCTGACCTTGATAGACCAACCTTGATGGACCAACCGGCCTGTGATTTCTGAGAGGTTGATGTTGCTTCATAAACGGACCTGTCGGCCTTATCAAGCCTAATCATGTTGTAAAGCACTAGCTGGCCATAGCAGCCAGGTACCTTGTCAGATTAATTACGTATTGAAGAAAATATACATTGAAAAACATTCAACATCTGTTAAACACACACACATACATACACACACACACACACACACACACACATATATATGTATATATATATATATGTATATATATATATGTATATATATATATATATATATATATATATATATATATATGTATATATATATGTATATATATATATATGTATATATATATATATGTATATATATATGTATATATATATATATGTATATATATATATGTATATATATATATATGTATATATATATATATGTATATATATATATGTATATATATATATATATATATATATATATATATATATATATATATATATATATATATATGTATATATATATATGTATATATATATATATATATATATGTATGTATATGTATATGTATATATGTATATATATATATATGTATATATATATATGTATATATATATATATATATATATGTATATATATGTATATGTATATATATATGTATATGTATATATATATATATATATATATATATATATATATATATATATATATATATATATATATATGTATATATCACATTTCAATTACGTAATACACATGATGCGATAATTATGACTTTATCAAGCAAAGAAAACATAACTGTCATTCTTGCTCAAAACGGAAAAGAAGTTTAATAATTATATTATTTTCCGTCTGTGCTGTTACACATGTAAATATAAATGTAGAAAGGCAAACTAATTACGTTATATATTTATCAGCTTCCAGTCCCAGGCCCTCGGCGGGCTCTTGGAAGTGTGTGTGTGTGGGGGGGGGCAGGAAGTTGCGCGCGCGCCTCAAAGCTTGCTGCAACCTGAGTGCTACGCAATATTATCCGTTCATCCTAAGAAAAATTCTGATTTAAAGAAGTACAAATGTAAGTTCACTACATAAGAACTAATTTGAACCATCGGTTGTTAAATTAACCTTTCATCAAAACTACTGCAAACGAAGAAGAGCATGCGTGTTGCTGGCCGATAAGGACCTGATATCAGCTGAGGATTGACGAGGAAGTGCGTGGGAAGTGGAGCGGCTGTTGGACCGCAGCGTCGCGCCGCCGATCTGATTCAGTTCAGTTTGGAAGGGCTATGAGAGTGACTGTCCTTTCAGGAAAGTTTCTTCGAAGTGGCGAAAAGCGCATCGTTGTGAAAGTTTTCAATTTGTTATTGTAGAAAAATACGTCGTTGGCAAAGCAAATCGTTGAACGTACTATGAGTTCACTGGTAAGTACCGTATTGAAACTTATAGTGCTGCATCAGTGTGTATTATAATCTAAAGGATATTGGTGAATATCTTTTAATAGGTGCCAGACTACAGAGTCTAAAATACCTCTTTGAAGTGAAAATCTTATTTCATTGGAAGTAAACGGGCGAATGAAGTTCGAAAGAAAATGATACCTTCATTTACACCGCCTATTTGAAATCAAACAAGAATTGTCAACCAAGATTAAAAGAGAATGGTGGAATGGAATTGCAACTTTTAGGTACGTATATATTTCTATCATGAGTTGTTATAATAGAAAGGCATATATTAGTGTGTGTGCATTTCTATAACCTACAAAACTTGGCCATTAATCCAGCTCAAAGTTATTTTAATGTAAATTGTAAAATTCCTCTAAAAGCTTATGTCGAACAAGATAAACAATTATTTCGTTTTACATAATCGGTTTGAATCCTTTCAATTCAAATTCTAACATTGTTAAGTGGATATGGGGCTTGGCGTCCAAACTCATTATTTTGCATTCCTTTGTGCATTTTTTAATAGTAAAAAAAGTACCTATTAAAAAAGTTTATTTGATTAGTTTTTAATACTCAATTAAGCATTGCAAATGTGTATTAAAATGTAAAGAAAAAATATTTATTATGTTGCCAATTCATTGAAATAATTTTAATATAGTCTTGAAGTGTCATTAATGGCAATTAGAAATTGTAGAATTAATTGTTGTGTAGTATTCCCATATGTTATAAGTGTACAGAATTTTGATTACTGTATTTAAATTGAGACTAAAGCCTATCATGTTCTGTAAATAATTGAACAAAATAATAATGCATTCCTCGGAAAAAAAAAAAAAAAACCCTGCTGTAAAACACTTTCTATTTTTTTATTTTTCAATAATTATCACTTTAATTATATTTTCAAATACTATTATATTTTTCAGGTAGTTTTGGCACAAGTGATGGAAATTGGTCATTGAAATAGGTGATGGTTCATCAATGCAGATATTCATGGATATTGTTAATTCTAAATGGCTATTGCATTCTATAACAAGATCATGAACATGTGTTTGAAGGTGATGCCAATATACATTTTGCTAATTTTGCAAGCATCATGGACTTTTGTGATTTCATTCGTATTCAACATTCACAAATTGTGTATACATTAATGGTTCAATTATTTTAGTGTGTATCATTTTTGACCAGGCAAGTTATTTTAAAATTCTCATTAGGTAATATAACTTGTATTATAATTCTGTTATAGTTTCAATGTGTACTATTTAGTAGTGCTCTCAGAATGATTACAAATGAGTATGAGTAATATAAAAAATTCACATTCCCACTAGAAAAGTGTCACTAACTTCAAAATGCTGGTTTTTCAGGACATTGTTTTACAACTAGAGTTCTGAATCAAGTTCATGGAGTGTGACTATTTGTAATTTTCTTTTGAAAGATTATTAATTTTTACTTTGGTTTCCAAGGAAAAAAGGTTTCAAGTTTTTTCATAATTTAGGGTTCTCCACAGTGTGCTGTTTGTGGCAAATAGTACGGATAACACTGCATTCTCAAACATGCAATGATTTTGGCTATTATTCATCTTCAAAATTGCCAGAGAAAAATATCTCAGATTGTGTTAATGATTCTTGGGCAAAGAAATGTCATTACTGTTGTAATAGTGTTGACCTTGATAATTTTCTGAAACATTTCCCTTGTCAAGTGAATAAAATACTTTCCTCTTGAAATAAAACAATTAAATATTACTAGACATGATTCTCGTGCCCTTTAAAATGCTAAAACCTGCATACATATGCCAAATAAAATTTGACAAAACATGCACAATCAAATTTTAGCTTGGTATTTTTTTCATTGTCTTTTGAAACAGGAACACTAAACAATTTTTCAAAATTTTACTCAGTCAAATTCATCCTTTTGTGAGAAATGAATCTTTTTGAACATTCTACTACATTACCAGATGTAATTGGAGCATATTTGTAAGATGAAATCTGAGCCAATATGAGGTCAAATTCTGCATTTTCTGCTCTTGAATCTCAAATTTTTTTTTTCTTTAAATTTCATAGAAGTTTTAAATTGAATTTGAATTTACTGGTTTTTATAATTTTTCCTCAGCAGTCACACTTGCATGTCCAAACACAAATTTCGAAGACATTGTAATATCTTCAACAATATTTAATGACTTCAATAGAGGTAATCCTGCTGTTTTCAATTTGTGAATTGGTATAGGCAATTTTACAAAATTTAATTAAATATGCATTTTTATTTTATTTTTTTATATACATGGTTTTATAACATATTTTATTTTATTTTTTTTGCATACAAGCAGACTAAGAGTCTGCACCTAATTATTTTCCCTTCCCTTGTATCACGGTCAGTTACCAGTGATACTGAGTAGTGATTTATGTGTGTGTGAAATTAATCAATAGTATTCGAAGAATATAATCCTAAATTTTGAAGCAATCCAGAAAAGTATGCATTTAACAAAATAACTTGCCAAATTTAAAAGTCACTTCAGAACTGGTTATTAATTTGCTAAGAAAACTTATTATTTGACTCATCCAATAAAATGAAGGCCAAGCATTTCGTCCCACGCTAAAGTGATGAGTCTTCTCCCACCTTACACAATACTTAAATTATGATTTATCCCGACCTCTCACTATATTTATTCGCTGTTATTGAGTGCACATTCTTCTCTACAATTTTTTATTGTTGCATTCAGGTGATAATAACAATAGTTATGACACTAACTTGTTGGGAGTGTAGGATTTGTAAATGCAGGCCAATGAGCTTATTCATTGTCAAATGGGCAAAGAGGTTTGTAAGCAATGAGATTGATTCAAATTGCAGACCCAGCAGGTAAATCAATGCTGGGCAATACATTTTAATTCCAGGTTTTAAATTAATTTAACTAATTTAATTTGATTTTATAGTATGTTTGTACATTTAGATTACAGAAATTGAAATAACAGAAGTAAAAAATATAAATATGATTTATGTTGGTGATTTCTTCCATATACTTTTTTGATTTTAACAGTATGTAAACTATTTATGAATTCATTGTAATTGTAAACTAAGTGTTAATTTTATGTAGATGAATTTTGTGCTAGTGAATGCAAGAACCATAAGTATAATGAAGGGACTAATAGAATTGAACTTTTAGTAACCAAAATTAATATAAACATAAAACAAGAATATTAAATTTGTAAAATGAAAGGTTAAAAGAAATAAACAACAAATACATTCGAAAATAATTTTCAGCTACATATTGAGCCATAATTTAAATAAATCTTGGCATTTTTATAAAATAAATGTGAATTAAATTTGTTTTTTGGGGATCAGTAATAAAAGTTGCTATTTAAATGTACTTGTGAAACAGTTTTAAAATAGTTTTGAAACATTTATAAAACGTTTTTAAAATCATTTTGTAACAGTTATAAAATATTTTTGAAATAATTACTAATGACTGTAAACATGTTCTTAGTCTCCTTGTGTATTTAATCCACCTGATCACGTAAATGATTAAGTGGTACATAAATGTTTCATTATCATTTGTTAGCTATTAAGTTTATGTCAATATATTTCATTCTATTGTGAGTTATGTTATATTTTACACATTTTACTTTACTAAATAAATATTTTAATGTTAAATTCTAATATTTTATTTTTAGGTACAGGCTGTTTCAGAATATTCATTATATATATATATATATATATATATATATATATATATATATATATATATATATATATATATATATATATATAACATTTTCATTCAACAACAATGCAGGCATATTGATGTATGTATATCTACCGTAATAACAGTCAGACTGCTGAATTTAAAGGCTTTTGAAGCTTGTTGTGAAATTTAATTATCACTAAATGCATAATTTTTATGCAATTATTTCCGTTTTTACGGTGTCTGGTTGTGTAGGTAAATATACCGATCTGTTGTTGGATCAAAATTAATGAATATTCTATTAATAGCAAGTACTA
The DNA here is from genome assembly GCA_011170035.1 of Teleogryllus occipitalis. Classification (NCBI taxonomy): domain Eukaryota; kingdom Metazoa; phylum Arthropoda; class Insecta; order Orthoptera; family Gryllidae; genus Teleogryllus; species Teleogryllus occipitalis. The sequence goes on from BLKR01003941.1 coordinate 6,754, forward strand.
CGTATAACCCATCCTATACCCGTCAACGATCAGTAATTGTAACACCAATAAGAAATGCTTCAATATGGCAACACGTACGGCTGGCCCTTCAACCAGTATAGCTGTGCAAGCCGACACGGAAGGCCGGCTCCTTCTATCAGTTTGGCCCGGATGCGTCATGACGGTAGGCTGGATCCTCCAACCTGTATTGCTCGCTTATGCCGAGCAGATAGCCAACTTTTCCAACAAGGTTGCTTGGGCTCGGCAGCTTCTACCCGTGCACTCTGACAAGGTGAATTCAGAGGAGTGCAACAAGGGACTCTTTACGATGCAACTTTTCGTTCCAACTATCTCCGTCACGAAACAGCAACAGTGAACCTGGTTGGGCCTATATTATCATGCGTTCCCTTGATGCAGTATAATGGATCAGGTATACTGCAACTGTTCTTTTTCTCCGTGCATTTTTCTCGCAATTGATTCACATGTCTCTACTCGGTTAATACAAACCTTTTTTTCAGAATTAGTATAAATTAAGTATAAGAATGTAAGAATATTCAATAAAGGAAATAAATATTAAATTCCCACTCTAGTCGGTAGTTTCCTTACTCCTGCGTTAACGAATACTTCATTAATACATACTTCAGAGTTGAATATTTTTATCTCTGTATATGTATTGATTTCTGTGAACAGAGGTCTGTTAATCTTTCTTAGGTTTCAGGTATTCATCCAACCATCTGGGAGTAAAGGTGTGAAAAAAATCTTGAAAGACAAACTTCTATTTGATGTATATTGAGATACGAAAGCAAGGTTGAAATGAATTATCATCACTTAAAATAAATTAGGAAATGTGGAAAGGCTAAAGCATGTATGGTAATGGGTAATAAGCACAATGAAACAATTTTGGAGAAAATTTAGTAAGTGGATGAGAATTTATCAATTTGCAAGTATACACTAATTCTTTAAATTTTTACCGTTTTTGATTACAGGTTTCGACGACCTAAGAGGCCGGCCATGTTGTTCTCACTTCTGCCTACTAATGCTGCTTTAACCACGATTACTCTACTTGTAATCTTATAGATCAAAAATTTAAAAATAACGTTGCATTAACTAATTCGGTATTCAGAAAACAAATCGATTTTCGGGATAGCAAGATTTTCAAATGAAACCGGAAATGAGAAATTTTAAAATCGGTAGTCTCGTGGAGAAATGTTTTCTCATGTCTCATTTTTCTTATTGATGGCCCCATATAAGTTAGTGATGCCTAAAAACTTAAATTTACTTTGAGTATCGTTTTATTTTCGATTTGGACTTCAAATCTTGGGAGTTTTCTCCACAATTTCATCGGTGTACTAGAGGTTGCCATATTACAGGACTTGCATGCCATCTGGAGTCAGTCTTAACTATTAAATAGTGACTTCCTCACCTGCGAACAGCAGCAGCATTGATTAAACAAAAGTATTAAAATGAGTTTTACAATTCTGGAAACTCGTATTCAATTGTCTAAAAATCTCTATTAAGTTGGTAGTGAAATTATGCGGCATTGTTGAATTCGATTGGTGTCCTGATCTTTGATAAATCTTAATGTCCATATTTCTGATTTCTTCTGTATTACACCGATTTTAGTTTTTCCACGAGATTGCAGTTTACTTTACCACATGTTTGGATTTGTGTATTTTTATTGAATTGTTTAAAAAAGATTGCTGAAGAATATATTGGAAGTGCAACTTCAAATTCTTAGGTTAACTTATTCTTCTAACAATACCCTTCCATTGTGGGTTTGTCTCTAAGCTATCTTTTCATAGAGTTTGTAATTAGAACAATGGAGATACTTCTGTAATTTGGGGAATTTGATTATATAATTTTTTAAATATGCGCTTCTAAACACTTAACGATCTTCGGGTACATTTAATGTGTTCAGATCGTGTGAAGGAAGTAGTATAGTAAGTAGTAACAATCTGATTTAAATTTCAGATGTGTTCGAAGTTTATGCTATTGCTTCTTAGTTTTTAAGAACAGGATCATCTTGTCATTCAATGGGGATTAGTTTGTGTTAGATTCATCTACATTTTATCCTTAATACTAAACTCTCCTTAATATTGTAGCCATATCTTCTTGTATTACAGTGATATCTAATGTAAAACTTGCGTATCATTTTGTTTTTAGGAATTTCTTCCATTCTTAATGTAACTTTACTTCACTTCAGCGGATTTCTTTTTATATTTCCACATTTCTGAGAGAAACTCGTGAGTTACTGTTTGTTGTGGACAGCATTTAGTTCACAAAGGGACATCCCCTCCCAGTTTTAAGATGACTAAATCCCTACAATCACGACAATATCCTCCTTCGTATCTGCATTATATTAATCAACTTCAGTTTCCAATGGGTGGAGTCGACAGCTCGAAGGATCCCTTAACAAATTGTTTTTCTCGTTGAATCACGTCTGTCTTTTGGGTTTCTCCCGGCTAAAAGGGAACAGCTAGCCGCCGACCTTACCCTTAACTATTCGTCGCAAATGCATAATTTCATTACCACCAGGAGCCTAAAGCAACTTCAAGGTTGCTACAGATACTCGACAACCTAAATTTGTGAAGATTGTCGTGAAGATACTAGACAACTTACATTTTAAGACTTTTGTTTGTGGCATATATCTGAATTTCAACATATTTGCTCTTAGAATTAGATATTACAAAAGTAAACAATATTAAAATTATTTCAATTATTTCTTCCAATATGCACCTTTTTCCTTCCGAAAAAGGGCATGATTTGAAACGTCTTATCTCGTGAACCGTTATACATTTTTTATTTCTTTGCAAGCATTATACTTTCGTGCCTGAACTTAATCTGAATATTAAGTACAAACAAGTCACTTATTAACAGGGATTTGAATTAGAACTTTTTAAAAATTAACTGGTAACAATATCGTATAACAAAACAATTTATTGCTAATATGCATTTTCTATAAGTTTCAGGTGTAGACATAAGAATAAATTGAAGTGATTCAAGGCCAACAATACTATTTACTTCAATAAGAGCAGCTTTCGATGACGGCAATCATCAGTTTTCTATTGAAGTAAACAGTATTGTTGGCCATGACAACGCCTTGAATCATTTCAATTATGTAAATGCCAACGACAATTCACCGCTAAACCAATATAAGAATCGACTTTTTCCTATTAAATAAAGAATAATTGAGATCTTCAAAAATTGAAGTTTTTTTTCAAGTCGATACAAACAAATGAAAACGTAACTTTAGGGAAAAGCCAGATTAATGTTCATTGCTCTAAAATGTCAAAGGATGATAGGTTACACTTCCTCTGTTAGTCTTTTTTTTTTTTTTACCTTTCTTCCACCTCAACTAATCTCCTGCTTTTACATCTGGTGTAGTCTATTTTTTTACTTTCTCGTATACGGAGTAGTATACGTAGCATAGGGAAAGTTATGTTGTAATGCTGCGCGAAAAAACGGCGGATTTTCGGCTAAAAAGTCAGTGCCGGGCTCTGGTGACGAAAAAATGCATAAAACCAGTTGCTAAATTAAGAGAAAAAATCCTCTAAAAAGTGTAGCCAGAATCCCGGTGTTGTGGGTATTTTATGCCGAAAAACCAATTGGAAGCAAAACCGTCCGTCCGTTTCCAAATAGAAGAAACCCTCGTCGATCTAGCTCTTGTAAAAGCTTTGAGATTTTGAATAACATTTTTTAAAATTTGGGCGTACTTAACATCAAGCCCCCACGGACATTTTCAAAATTTTCCCAAAAAGGTTTCCAAATTTTTTCTTTAAATGTCTTATAAGATTGGAGTAAATATTCTTATAAAGGTAGCAAGGATCCGATTTTCAAGGCTAACACTTAATTTTCGAAAATTGTTTGAATATTTTTCGGCGTCTTCCTAAAACTATAAAATTGAACATGAGAGATTTTTCCTTCAAATGAAATTTGTTTCCCATAAATAGTTCTTTCATTAGGGTCATGAGTTTTTGAAAATTTTAGTAGTTTTCGCACAATAGTGCGTGCAAGATTTGCAATTTAAAAAAAATAAAAACATTTTCTCAAAAGCTCCAAAATTTTCTTTATATTTTTGGTAGGGTTAGTTACAAACTAACCCTATAAGACGACATTAACTCTATATTGCTCTATTCTTTTGTTTTTTTCAAAACTACAAAAATGTATTTTTTTAAATTTTGTCTCACGTCCGTAATATTTACATTAGAGGGGATTTCTTCACGTTATTATATTTGAGTATATGTGCTTTAAATAGTGTTATGTAAAGTTTCTCGAAAACTCAACAGTTTTTTGTTAAAATGAGCTCAAAATTCTGCATTTTCAGAAACGCTCACACGCCATTTTCATAGAATTCTCGCCATTTTCGGCTCCAAATTTTTTCTTCAAACTTTTCCAATGGATAGTGGTAAGTTTTGTTTAAAATGACGTAAAGTTCAATTTAGTGTATTCTTTTGTTTTTTCAAAAATTACACAAATGCGTTTTTTAAATTCTCTCACGCCGTTAATATGCACATTTCCATAGATTTGTATACATTACTACATTTGTGAGTGGAAGTGCTTTAAAGGACTTTAAATGAAGTTTTTTGAAAACTCAATAGATTCTGTGAAAGTTTCAAATTTCGCATTTACAAAATGCTTAATCGCCATTTTCTTAAAAACGGCTTCAAATTTTTCAATGAATATTTCTATCTGGACGAGGTTTTTTTTTCTTCCTAGGGCTTTTATCCAGCCGACAGCCGGTTACCCTTTACGTCCCGAAGGGACGCATACTCAACCATACACTAGACAAACACTTGCGGGCTCTGATCTGGGGTCAGCAGAACGCGAGGCCCTCCACGACAACACACACAAATTCAAGGGACAAACAGCCATGCCCAAGGCGGAAATTGAACCCGCGACCCTTCGGACCGAAGCGCGGAGTCGGTACTCGCTCTTAGCCACCTCGGCCATCCAGGTCGGCTGGACGAGGTTTTACTGTGTTTTAATATTCTTGAAGTCGTATTTTGGTTCTACTATTAAGAAACCAAAAAGTTGAGAAACTGCCAAAACAAATGTATTTTGGCCGGCGATAGATGTCAGCTGACAAGAGAATGAGGCAAGGCCGTAAAGCCAGTCCATACAAAGGAAATTGGAAAACTAACTACGAGAGTCTGTGCCATTCTGTAGAACCTTTTTTTTTTCCGCTACTTGATGTTTCCTTATGTTAGTCACAGCTCGCAAACATGTTCGTGCTAGGTTTGATGCACATCCTTTCAAATATTGGACATGGTACATAGGCGCGCATTCGGAAAATTACAAATAAATAAAATATTGCAAACGGTTTTAAGCATTGAAAACTATACAGATCAATGCATAAGAAACAAAAACAAAAATTCAAATGTTTCACGAAAAACTTAACTTTGAGGTAGACGAGTACCTGCATTCATTTCCAAATCAGTCATCTTATAGGGGCACGTGCAGACAGAACTTCATGTCGCAGACGGGACAAGATCTAGGTGAAAAAACTTCGAAAACCAACTATATTGGGAAGCTGAGACGAGAAAAAGCCTCACCTCCCTTTAGACTTGCGCAGCTTCCGTAGGACGGCCAGTCGAATGAAAAAATAAAGATGCTACGTAATAAAAAGTTGCATTCAATTTAAGCAAAGTCTGATCTTGGAATAGTTGTCATCAGAGATTAATTTTTTGCTGAGGTAGTTGCAAATCGTTTGAGTTTCAAAATAGTTCTTCCAAATAACTATAACAATTCTTAAGGATACCCCAGTAATTTTAAAAAGCTTTACACAGTTCAATTTCAAATGTAACTTTCGACGAGTTTTAAATTGAGGCATGCTTCTTTCTAAAGATGCCAGAGGAAACGGGTTATCGAGAGGAGGGGAGGGTGAAGGTTAAGTAGATTCGTGAGCCTTTACTGAGAAGGGACTGTATACTGTATAGTGTATTTAAAGGAGAGGGAAATTGAACCATTGGAAATTATTTTACTTACGGTAAAGATGCTCGGGGTGGTATACTTTAAATCAGTTTTTTGATGGAGAATCAACTTAAATTCAAAAGATAAAAACGATACTTATGGATATCCACACGAATTAGGGAAATCGCAAACCACTTAGTGAAAAAGAATAGGGTTAAGCATAAAGTGCGGTACCTACTTTACTTGGTTTACGTGCATATAACGTTTAATTCTCGTATTAGTTCTTCAGAATTGTCAATATAAATTGCCACTGACAATTTCACTTGCGATAAATTTTAAGAAAAACAAAATTCACCGCACAACTATTGCTCTCCCAGATTTCTTTAAGTGAATGTTGCAGAGCTTCATCGTGCAAGATGAATGGAATTGTAATGTAATTCGCAGTTGGAAAGGGTATAATTTCAATTTTCTTAGAAATTCATTAAAAGTACTGAATAAATCAACAATTAAATTTGATAGATTCCATAAAAAGCATTAATTGTAGGTTAAATTCGATTAATATACAATTATTTGTAATAAAAATCTTCGTTGAAATCCACCTTGATGCTTGGAGATACGATCTTCCTCAATATTTCAAATCCATAAAGTTCATAAAAATATATAACGGGGGTTGCGTTTATCCAAAAGGCGGCTGCAAACTTGTTTGCAGAAGCTGATAAGCAAAGATAATGAAATAAGTTGATCGAAAGCTGAAATTGACTAATTTTTTAAATTACTTTAAAATGGTTTTAATTTTACAATTGAAGGGAAAATAAAATTTTGTAACTTTTTTAAAAGTGTTTATCGTATTAATCTTAATTTTGCAGAAACAAAACTTGACTTTATCAATTGGTAGATTTACCGAAACTGACGTTAAGTGGGAAACGTATGAATGTACAATAAAGTAGGATTCAACAGCTCCAATATTTTTCGACAAAGTGGTAAATATTTCTCCATCAGTTAAGTTTGCAATTTGTTAGATTTTCAAAAACCCGAAGTATTACTAAGAGACTTTAAGGAGTGCTGTGACTTAGTATGAACATAATCAGCTACCACTAGCATCGAGGCGAGGTCGTTCATGGAATAGTAAGTTTGGATATTACAAAGGTTACATTTTTTTCAAAAATCGCGTTAGCATATTCTTATTAAATATAATTCATGCCTCTCTAAAGCATTGAAATTTCTTGATTTTTGTTTTTAAGAACTTGATAGCTTTAACCGAAGGGAACCGCAGGAAGACCACGTAAGGACAACACGGACACGCGCATAAACATCCATGCCCGAGGTGGGATTCGAACCCGCAACCTTCAGAGCAGAGGCAGCTACGGCCCTTAGCCTTAGCGACGTCAGATATCCAGGTCGGCCTTTCTTAATGTTTAAAAGCGACGTTCCATTAAATTTACGAACTTAGCACAAAATATCATTGCGAATTGGCCATTATTAATTAGTGAAAAATAAAATTTACAGTGAAAATGTGGAATACATGAATGCAAAACAGTCTTTCAGTATTTTCCATTAGTAATGAAATTGCTGTCATACTGTCCCAATCTTAACAATGGCTGGAACAATATTTAAAACGATTACCTTTCCAAGGCAATCGAAGGTCTTAAGTGACGAAACTAAAAATATTTGAGGAATCTTCTAAGTATTAATGTATTTTAAAAAAGTTCTTCAATATTCTATAAGTATCAAACAATGTTTGTCAATGTTCAGAATACACTTATAGATCTAAAAGAAATTAACAAATTGCGAAAACAGAATTAATAATGGAGAACAAAAGATGAAGAAAGTCTCAAACGAATTTCACTAGGAAGATATTAAATTCTTCAGAAGAACCCCAGCGGGACAGACAAAATGAACCAGTGGGATTTAACATAGCACCACTATTTTGCAAATTTGTGTACTTGACTACTTGCAAGTTTCATGAAAGATTTGACGTTACCGAAATATCAAGATATTAAATATCTGTATATTGTGAATAATTTCTTTCATTTAAGAGGAACTGTGACTGTCAAACACCAGTGCTGGATACATTGACTACCTCAGGGGAATAATGTAAAGTGACTCGGGTAACTTTGTTAAACGAAGTCTCTTACGTACATGTTAATTGGTAATATATTGCTCATCCGTCTACATTCCCTAAGATTGAAACATAATTCTGAACTATACTCTTTATTGTAACGTTTCGTGTTTCTTGTTGCGGCAAAGCATTTGCAGTGGACATCTTATGAATACGCAATAAAAATAAAATTCGTGACGGAATAATAATAATAATAATAATGATAATGATAATAATAATATAATAATAATAATAATAATAATAATAATAATAATAATAATAATAATAATAATAATAATAATAATAATGAAATTCTATTAGTGACGAGGCTCTGGCCATTAATCCTACTCTTCTGCCTAACTACATGAAATATTTACATTATTTCTTACACTATGAAGATCGAGGGAAAGGGGGGGGGGCAGGAACTTTAAATTTACTTCTGGGAGAGCAAACTAGGGACCATCCCGGCATACGCCTTAAGCAATTGAGTAAACCCAAAAAACCTCAATCAGGATGGCGACTGAAAGCCGAGAATATTGGCAAAAAAAGAAAATCTAAAAATACATGCATTACTTAGAAAAAAAATGGTAAAATTAAATAACAACCAACACAATTAGAATAAAAAGTGCCTAATAAGTAGTGAGAGTGGCTGAAACAGTGCGGTAACAATCAGATTGATAATTATAAGAACTAAGATGACAAAATTTACATATCAGTTTCAATCACATAAACATTATAATATAAACTGTCAAGCGGAATAATATTTGAAGTTTGCGGATATCACCGACAAAAGAAATACAATTAACTGGAATAGCTAAATCCGTAAATTAGACTAATGAAAAATGTGACTATTGGGGACAATATTTGGGGAAGTTTTAAGTTCAGAATTGGACAATTTCAATATTAATCTTTTTATAATTCCTTTCACTTTCTTAAAGAAAATAGTAGTGAGATAATCAAAAGCGACTGTGGTGTTAAACAGGAATTTAATTAAAAATACGCTATACGAATGTAGTATGAAAGATTTTTCAGCTTTTAAACACAACTAAATTAAATATTAAGACACTAAGTTTAATTGTAACCTTGAAGGTTGACACAATTAAAAATGGACCTTCAATTTTTGTTTCAGATTAACACCTGCAGCATAAGCTTCAGATCAGGCCGAAGATTCTGATATAGAATAGTTAGAAAAATAATTGTATCTAATCAATTATTTTAACATTGTGTAAAAGTACATTGCATGTTTCAAGATGCCAAACTAATTTGGTTCTTTTAGATTATATTTTTACATTAAAAGTGAGGATTCCTTGCAGTTTGCGATTGAAAAGTTGAAGCGTAAAAAAATTTGCAACTACACTTAATTTTATGTAACTAATGTACTAGTTTACGATTTTTTAGTTTTTAGGAATAAATTTTGTGGACTTACTGTCAAAATGTATTTTGCTTCATTTTTTCAATACTGTTATTACACAATTTTGCAAGGTTTACTATTTTTGTGAGAAGATCTCTGATGCAAAGAAAATATTGAGACCATTTGTAAATTATTTCCTTGGATAATTTGGAGCAAATGCCGCATTCGACATTCCTCACTACCGTAGCATGATATTCCTATTATCCAAAATCAAATGAAATTTTAATTGACCTACTTCCTAAATTTTGTGAAAAAAGTACCTCGTTACATAAAATGAAAGTGTTGTATTGAAAACTACTGCGTTGCACAATCTTGTTGAAACAGTTTTATTCTCTTTGGGAATGAGATAAACTGAATTTGAAAAGAAAGTTTAACAATGCTTCCTGTTCATCCCCCCCTCAAACTGTAGAAACTTTAAATAAAATTAAACTAAATGAATAATGACCGCGAGCGGTGGCTCAGTGCAACTGATGTCACTGCAGCGCCTCTGACCGGAAGGTCATAGGTTTGAGTCCCGACGGCGGCAGGATTTTCGACACTAGCTTTTCAGCTAGGTTGAATTCAGTCCTGTCTGGGGAAAATACTAGCGGCCGTCTGCTATGGTCGGTAGTTTTCCGTGTTTTCTCCTATGAACACCAGGCGAATGCCGGAGTAATACCGTAACAAACGGGCCTTTGACCGTGCGCGATCTTTCCTTCCTCTTCCTTATATCCTCACCCCTTACACACACACACTAACATGAAGTACAATTTCACACATGCCGGGACACCGGTCGGGGACTTGGAACTTGTCCCGGCCGGGGCGGTGCCCCGCTGGTGGGAGATACCTGGTTGGAGAAACCCCGTTAGCCCGACTGTAGGTCGGCGTTGGATCTGGCCCTCCAGCGGGGGAAGACCATCGCCACTATCCGAGCAAAAACAGGCACTACGCTTACGGGACTAATGACCATAGTAGTTGACGTGCCCGGAATCACTAACACTCAATCGATAATGAAAATGTAATGCGTACCTTGCTATCCAGTGGGGCGCGCGGGCCTGGGAATGCGCCACACGCATGCAAGAGCGCAAGAAGGGTGCGGATTGTTTATACCCCTAAATAAGAGGGAGTAAGAACGGTCTTTTTCTCATATTAACGCTCTTGAATCAAGGCATGTATCAGGTAACTACGTAACAATTTAATGGAATAAATATTTCTTGTTAGATCGATGACTACAACACGAATAACTTTCTCCTTAACTGAAATATTTGTTTTTTGACTTTTGAAACCTTAGTCTCCTGATTCAAAACTCTTTACAAATAGTGAATACTATTCTCCAGTTTGAGGGTACCCTGTATCTTTGAGATCTAATTACATGAAATAACCATTAAAATACTCCTTATATTTAAGCAACAGAATAGTATTACACAATGTAAACCAAAATGAAAATATTTTAACGATGAATATTTTGGCCAAATTTGGCAGAATGGCGTCAGATGGCAATTCTGTTCTCACTTGTTATAGAAGGATTTTCCTAAGAATGAGCCAAAGAGACAGCTACTGCTGGCAACATAATTGAAGGTTTTGTGATCGTGGTGTCGAGCTCACTAGACTTCCTTCCTGCATTAGTTTGTTTGCAGTTGGGTAACTTGTAAATGGCTTCGATGCTTCCTTTTCTGATCCTCGTCCGACAAAAATATAGCGCGCCACGATAAATAATTGAAATTAGGAAGTGTAGTGTTATGTACTCTTCTGTAAAAAAAATTTTTTTCTATCAACATTACGTTGAATATACTTTTTTGTGATAAATATATTTATTTTAAAACCGAGACTTGAATGTGAGATGCGTACTGGTGCACGTATTTCCGGCTATTGTGCTGTGTGGCGAGCTGTTATTGAGAGCTTTCAATTTACATTCACGGCAGTTATCTTTTAATGATTGTGAGAGCATGTTAAGACATTTTCCACGTACATTATTAAATTTAAATATTTCCCGTACTCGCGTACGTGCATATATCTCAGCGAAACTCGTAGACTTCTGCATATTTTTCTTGTGATGTCTTCACGGGAGCCATAACCAAACACTTTACGGAGAGGCGTAGCTGAACAGCTGTCGCGGCAGAGGAATGTTCACTTGTTTAGCGAACTCTCACTTAGACTCATCTATATATTTAAAAAAAATAAGGTATTCTGCCATGGCTTCGTTTAAAGCTTCTACTGAACCGATTGTAGTATTTTTTCCTTTAAATGAAAGAATGTGATCCCTGGATGTGTTATCAGATATTGTTTGTGTTGATTCACCACCATTTACGGTGTAAATTAATTAATTAAATCATTCTTTAATAGTACGCTTATCAATAGTCAATTGTTTTCTTTCAAATGGTGGCTGTTTCAAAATTGATTTTATGAAACGATAGATGTGAGTCCACGCTGCTTCATGGGGACGCTGCTTGATGTTTTGTTTTGATTGTTGAGATTTGTTTACAATTCGTCAAGGTTTTGTTTCAGTGTAATATTGCATTGTGGCGTTGACAGTTTGCATGTATTTGCTTTTGTGCTGTATTTTGTAGAGAACATTCGGACAGTGGGTTTTTCTCGGTTGTACTGAAGTAGTGAAGTTGTTCACAGGTTATGTCGAATTCCGAATCGTTGCCCACGCGCCCCAAAAGACGCAAACGTACATTAACTGGACGCGGGGAAAGATAAAGCGTAGGTGTTGTGATAGTGAGGTAATTTCGTTTTCTGTTGGGTCGTTGTCCATGAAATGTCAGTTTTGTTCTGCTTTGAACTTCCCATGCGAGAGAAATTCTGCAAACGAGTTTACTCTGTGTTGCTTAAATGGGAAAACAAGTTTACCTTCGAGCAATATGTCAAAAATAATCAAATTTGTTTATAGGAGATGATGACACATCAAAAAATTTAGAAATAATATCCGTCAGTATAATAGTGCTCTTTTTTGTGTCATTTGGTGTATTTTTGCAATATATGGGTCATATTGCATTGCCACCTGGTCATGGGCCATACGTGTTCAAAATTTTGGGAATATCTTCGTTATACCCTGAATATCCAAACAATGCAATATATTGTGAACATTAGTCTGGGCACAGTATTTTACATTTTTATCTCAGATCTCACCGTCAAATTTTGACGGGTTCTCACTAGTTCTTAGGAAAATCCTTCTATACCTCCTATTCACCAAAAACCTTTTCTATAATGTCGTCTTCGGAGTAGCAATTTCCGCTCAGCTGTTGTGGTGGCCTGGGCACCGCCTCCCTCCAGCGTCCTCGATTCCCCGCTCCGCGCCGTGGCAGCCGGTCGCTCTGCCGCCCCTCGATGACCCTTCGGGTGTCTAAGGGCACCACGCAAAGCTCGCCGCACTGCGCAGCTAAATTCATCGCATACCATGTCCGGTCGCCGGGATGTTCACACGTGGAAACCACAAAATTCCCTCGGCGGATCGCTAAAAATAATGTCCTTCACGCGATTGTGTGGCTGGTACCCGTTGTCCCTACAACCACAATATCCACTCATATGTAAAATACTTTTAATTACCACTATATTTTAGCACTGTACAACTGCAACTTGTCGCATTTAAATGCACTTCTTCGTTCTTTACTTCCAAACACCTAGTATTTTCACAGTTCGGCTGCCCAATTCCGTTCACGCCACCACGTGCATTTCGTCGCCTGCAGTTCTACCAAGTATTAGCGAAATTACATTCGAATTTGGATAACTTTCTTATAGTTCAATTGACACATGCGGTTTTATGATCAGATAACGTGCTCTTCCTTTATGGAATTTTTTAACGCAGTTTCAAACAGTTCAGTGTTAGAAAATATGTTCAACTCACAAACACACAAAAATCCACGTACATTTCACGAATGTTTATCATAGGTAATACCACGAATGGTTTGGAAATTGTCGATAAATCCCCGACTAGCGAAGTGAGGAGGCAACCACCCGGCGCAGCGCCACAATCGCTAACACCCACGATCTTCAAAATTGTCTTAGCAATGTACGTATTAAAATAATTATTCTAATTGGCCTCGTTAAAACTAGTCAACCAATACAAAATCAATTTTAAACTTGTGGTGATACAGAATGGCACAGACTGTCTCGTGTTTGTTTGTTTGTTTGTTTGTTTGTTTGTTTGTTGTTTTTTTTGTCTGGGCTAGCTATTCGGACTTTCTACATACTCTTGCGAGCTGCCATTTATCGCCATCCAAAGAACTTTTTTTCTCAATTTTACCGTTTCCGAATACTAGAACTGAAATATTACTTTAAGAATATTGAAGAGTAAAACCTCGTCCTGAAGGGCAATTTTCTTTAAAACATTTGGTGCCGTTTCTAAGAAAATGAAGTTTAAACGTTACTGTAAGTTCGAAATTTGAGGCTCACAGACACTTTTTGATTTTTCGAAATGTCATTGGAAGTCATTCAATCACTTCCACTCACAAATGCAAAAGATTTTTAAATTCGCTGGAAATGTGCATGTTGACGGCGAGAGAGATATTTAAAAAAATATATTTGTGTAATTTAAAAAATCTAAACAAAAGTATATCCCAAATTGAACTTTGTCATATTAAACGGTGCAATTAGCACTATCCATTGGAAAAGTTTGAAGAAAGGATTTGGAGATGTGTTTTGATAAAATGGCGTTTGAGCGCTTTTGAAAGTGACAAATTTTGAGCTATTTTCTACAGAAACCTGTTGAGTTTTTCGAGAAACGTTATGACATCACTTATAACGTATGTGGTCTGTACGTACTGTAAAGCGAATGGAAGTATAATAATGTAAAGAAATCGTTACTAATATAAATATTAACGACGTGAGAGACAAGTCAAAAAATATATTTTTGTAATTTTGGAAAAAACAATACGGCGTTTATGTCATCTTATAGGGTACATTTAGCACTATCACTACCAGAGGTTTAAAGCAAAAATTTGGAGCCGTTTTAAAAAAATGTTTTTTGTTATTTTTTAATATTTCAAATATTGCACGCAATATTGCGGAAAAACTACTGAAATTCTCAAAACAAAAGTGCATGACCTCAATGAAAGAACCAAATGTGGAGAACAAATTTACTTGAAGGACAAATCTCTATCTTTAATTGTGCAGCTGTAGGAAGTCGCCGCGAAAATTCAAACTTTTGGTATTATCGAAAATAAGATTTAATAGTGAAAACGGACCAATGCCAACATTATAAGTGTATTTTATTCTTTTTTTTTTAATGTAAAGAAAAAAATTTGGAGCCATTTTTGAGAAATTTTTGAAAACGTTCCTGGGGCTTTATGTCCTGGGGCTTTATGGGTACCCCCAGATTAACTAGACTAGCGGATTAACTAATTTACATTAATACTAGATTAACTCATTAATTTTAAAATATAGAAAAGCAGGACAGGTAGGAGGACACTTTTCGGAGAAGAACATAACCTACAAAAGGAGGACTGTCTTCCCTAAAGCAGGACGATTGCTCACCTTAATTAAGACCCACATTTTATTTACGCTTCGTTTGAAGCGAATGCCAACTACCTTCCTCCGTAAAGCACAGTAGGGCGTGCGGTGAAGGCAGCCGAAGTCAGGCGCGGACGAGACCTCAGGCACTAGCGTCTGCTCTGCTCACGCAGCAGACCTACTTCGCCAGAGCGTAGAGAAATGGCGATCTGGAGCAGGCACATCAGCACGGTGACGTCAGCTCATTGCACGGAATTCACGCCGGCCCGACGCGGCGCGGCACGGCGCAGCGACGCGTTTCACATGCCATTGCGACTAACGCAATAACCACGACGGATGTCCACGGCAGCATTATTAACGCGACACTTTTTTTTAAAGAAGTTTTCTCCCTCTCCAGTATCCCTGGAGAAGCGGGGATTTATTCGACAATTTGGGGTAGATCTTATGTTGCATCCGATTTGGCTTATGCAACTTAATCGGGTCTGAACGACTTAAATTTAAATTTAATTCTAATTAAAAATCTAATTACAATGGTTGATTTGGGCAATTATTACACGACACTTTGACTGCTTTTTTTGGTAATAAAAAATTCCTGACTTCATCTTTTATACTGAAGGTGATACATCAAAGATGATGTTATAGGTACAGAAACATTTAGTCTTGGTTACTTATAAAGGATCTCGTAATGCATAACTAGTAAAGTTGGGAACTTTAATTTTATGATTTGCATTAATTTAGCGTAGTGCCTCCCGCAGCGGTTTTAATGTTAAACATTTATATTTTCCTACGAGTGTACTAATATAAAAATGTGTATCGCGATTTTTCTAATAACGCATGATAATTTACGATTTGGAACACTTGTCATTATATTTTCCATTTTCCCAATTTAACCATACCATTTATTTACAATTTTTGTCTTTCATTGACATAATTTAATATCAACTTATTGTCTACAAAACACTGGTCAACAAGGTTTTTGGTTCTCACAAACGGAGAAAGTAGTCTAGAAGCATGTTTTATGCTGAATCCAAAACTGTAATCAGATTTGGTGTATCCCGTAAGGTTTAGCAGAAATACTGGAAATTCATTGTTGAGTATAAGATGATTTGTGAAACACAAGTTCTTCAGTATGTTCATAAATTTTTCTGAATCGGAATGAACAATGCAAGGGAATAAACATCAACTTATCTAGGAAAACAACATACAATAATGAGGAACCTTTTGGGTTTCCCTTATTTCTATTTATCTAAAGAATGACTGTATTTTATGAATGCTACCTTATGTTCCAGTGTAGATTGAAATGAATTTCGCTGCTATTTATTTTTATATGTTTGTGATTTGCTTTGTTAATTAAATGTAAACAATCCCTGTAAAACAGTTATGCTGGTCTGTGAAAATAAAAACAAAACAAAAAATATGGTAACTCGTGATTCCTCCTATAAATGAGTTACCGTTTAACACATCTTAACAATAGAACAACTCTATAATTGTATCTCATTGTCGGAAGGTCCTCTTTTCTTCTTAAAAATTGTAATGCGTATGCGTGCTTTAGTCACGATCTTTTCGTTGTGTTCTTAGTGCATAGTGCACTGCGAGGAGCCTGTATTTCTTGACTAGACAAATCAATAAAAATGTTACGTAAATATATGAATGTGCCAGACAATTTTTGTTACATATGTAGAGATTTCATTTAAAAATCTTATTACCTCTCTTATAAAACAACTTACCGCCTGTATTTTGAGCGCAGTGTTTGAGTGCTTTCAGGACAAGAAATGAGCACTTCGTATTTGCTGCTTATCTATCTTGTGCAAAAAGATCACGTTAGTGGCTTAAAGGAACTCGCTCATGTGCTGTACACATTGTAGCACATACAACATTAATACGCCTTTTGATGTATCAATGTTTTTGAGTGGATAAAAGGATCACTTAAATGAGTACTATTTTTATGTCGCTAAAATAGTGAATTTCTCTGCAATAAACAAGAAAGCAGTTGTTTCCCAATGTACCTTCATCATTGAGAACAGTTTTCTCATGGTCCATATCATCCCTATCTTGTTCGCACAGACTAATTTTTTATAGTAGAGCATGTAGAAGAAGTAGGCCTGCCTTTAGAAGACGATGATTTCCACGTTTCGAACGTCAACGAATGGCGTATGTTATGTCAAGAGAAATTAAATGATCTGCTTAGAGACCTACATCTATCAAAAACACAAGCGGGAATGCTTGGATAAGCACTATTATAACAATAGAATTTACTGACAAGGATTAAAGAGTTAGCACATTTCGACATCGTGAAGTCGAGTACATTCAGTATTTTTCATCCAGAGAAGCCATCATATACTGCAATAACGTAAACGGCTTAATGCAAACCCTTCGATGAATGCACCATGTGAATAAATAGTAACTCTTCATAGATCCATCCAAGTAAGTTTGAAAACCATTTTACAACATCGTGATAACACACTCCCTTCAATTCCAATTGCTCATTCTGTACATTTAAAGGAGTCTAATAAACATATGGAAAACAAATGAAATAGTATCAACTACAATTCTTTCATGTGGAAGATACGTGGGGACCTAAAAGTGATGGCTATTTTTTTAAAATACAGCTGGCTTACAAAAAAACTGGCGCTTTTTGTGTGAATGGGACAATCAATCTAGATTCAAATATTACACTTTTCGTGACTGGTTTCTAAAACGTCTGGCAGTGGGGCACAAAAATTTGTTGCATAAAAATCTTGTTGAAACTTACAACTTTTACCTTCCATCCCTGCATATCAAGATGGGGCTAATGAACTTTATCAACGACATAAACAGAAATGGCAGAGCGTTCCAATACCTAAAAGATATGTTTTAAAATCTTAGAGAGGCAAAAATCTAAGAGGGTATTTTTGTCGGTCTCCAGATACGGCTAATGATGACTTATTAAATTCGATGCAGCCTTAGAAGGAAAAGAAAAAAATGCCTGAAAATGCTTTAAAGATGTCACGAAGCAATTCTCGGTGAACAGGAAATACGAAGACTTAAAAAATTATGCTTAAAAACTGTTATTTGCCCACCCTGAGATGGGATGTAACATGTCTTTAAAGCTTCATGTCTTGCACACACACTTGAATTTTTAGCACAATTTTGGAGTTGTCAGAAACGAACGTAGAGAGCGATTCCATCAGAATATTTGGGCTACTGAATAACATTACCAAGGAAGATAGAACCCACCCATGTTATCAGATTATTGTTGGCTAGCGTCAGAGAAATACCATCCTTATCATAGAAACGGAAGAGAACCAAAATATTTTTGCAGTAAGGTAATATGAATTATTTTAATGTTATCTTGATTCACCAAATAGTATAAATCATATAGGTGAAACACGAACATTTTTCTTCCACTCCTCCCGATCTTTCAAAATATTTTCGACTTTCCTCTCTTTTATTCTTGATATAATTTTGTTGATGCACATTATTCTGTCTACCTCGTTTTATTCTGAAAGATGGAACCCTTGCTAAAATTCTCTCGGCAATCCTGTCGCCTTCATTCTTATTAGTGATCGTTTCTTACCCTTACAGCCAATATTCGTAACCAAAATTATTTAAAATTGATGCTTTCATGATCATATTTTTTGGTTGCCTCGTTTAAACCTTTTTTCGATTCTAGAATTCCTTGCTGGATGCTTAAAAGAACATCTCTCTATGTAACAGTTTTGAATTAACCTCCAAGTTTCTGCACCACATCTTTCATCATTCTGTTCTATAAATATATACAACGTAATTTTCGTTCTCTTTACATTCTCGACTTCGGAAGAAGAGAAAGTGTAATCCTCCTGGATAATCATGTTGTAAATTACTTCCTCTAACACTTGTTGTTAGAATCCATGTTTTGTGGGTCCTTGATACCGAACAATCGATTGACTGCAAACGTCCGTCCGTCCGTCCGTCGGTCTTTGTATCTGTGGTCAACACTAGTGGTGATTAAACCGTTCAGGCGATTTTATCCAAAAATGATAATCTCCTATTGATTTGAACATGCTCTAGGCTCTGCAAAGTTTTAAATAGATATTTTGATTTTGGGAGTACTTTACACGAAGCCTTAACATTTTCAAATTTTTCTTCAAAAATCGCTCAAAATGATTGATTTAACTTTGTTATCAAATGGCGGAAAGATAAAAATGATCCGGGCTCATTTTCGTTGAAATTACTAATTTTTTGAAAATTGCAAATGTTCAAAATTTTTTCGGCGTCTTCCTACAATTTTTTCGGCATACTTCCTATTGAAGCTAGAGATTTTTTTCATTAATGAAATCTGTTGTTCAAGGTAGATCTTTAAATAATATTACATTCAATTTTACGAAAATACGAGTAGTTCCGCGTAATTTTGCTTGAAGTATAGGCAACTTTTAAACAATTATTTTCTCAAAAAACGTCGTACTTATCAATGGTCGATAAAAAATGGTGCTAGACCCACTTTTGGCGAACTCTTTGTATTTTCAAAAATTGCAAAAACATAACATAGCAAAAGTACAATATTGAAGATAGAGAGTTTTTCCTTAAAAGAAATATCTTCTGGAAAATCAGACCTTTAAAAACGGTTATGTATTGTGACAGCCCCGTTACTCCCACTCTATTTACTTCTACTCCTAATTTATTTAATTGAGTTGGCTGCCTCGGTTTTTGATTATATGATCGGACGATATATGATGTTATACTTACAATCTCAGGGCTGCATCTGTTTCTTTCTCGTGTGCTGAATGTATACCGCTCTACAAGAATTCCGCTGGTGAATACCTCTATGTATATTAGGAATTGACTAATTTGTTGTAATTAATTTATAAATAATATTCTTTGCTGAATTGCTGTTCCACCGAAGTGTCGGTTGTTATTCATATTTATTCAGTTTTTGTTTATTTAAAAAAAACTCAGATCTTATTTAAATTTATTATTTTTTAATGAATGATGATAATGATGGCCATTGAAACTTTGATACTTAATTCGTTTTACAATCTTTGTCTCCTAATTTATCTTCCTGACTAATATGACATTCATGGCCTTGAACAGTTTAATATTGCAGTCTTTGTATGTTTAAATACTACACTTCCCTGTTGCTGAAGAAACAATGCTGTCTTGGCAATGAGAAGAATCATTCGTCCATTAAGCGTCATTCATTTGGCATTTCTTGAATTCACACTGGAATAGCATCAGCATACGTTTTTCCAACTTCTGCGTCCTACTTCTATTTTGTTATATACATCCCCCACTTAGATTTCGCATTTATAATCACGTTACGTTTTCTACTGTTAACTGTCTCTACAGTTCGCGGATGTGATCTATATCGGCTCACGACATATTGTAACTTAAAAACTTTTCCAAATAACTTACTCTGCCAGTTACTGCCACACATCCTTCCTCCCCCAACTCGAGACAAATTCTGATCAATTTTTTTAAATCTATCAACCCGGTTTGTTTCCACTGTTCACATGTTCTCATTGTTACTGAGTCCGATGCTACCTTGTACCCTGCAACTAAGCTACCGAAATTCTCTTGTCTACTAACAATGTCGTTTTTAATAAATATATTTTTTATTTTTTTCTAATATTTTAAATATCTACCCAAACTCGTCGTGTTTGTTGTTCAATGACGCCTTACGGCAACAACATTGTCCACGCTGACGAAATTTTTGTTCTATGTCTCATTTCTGTTTATATTTCTTCGCATTTTCCTTTTCTGGCTGTTATATTCCGTATACATTTTTATATTTTATTCCGAAATATCCAATAGATATTTTGACGTATCTCAGAATATATTTTTTTATAATTTCGCGTAATTTCTTTTTGAAGCTAATGCATTTTATTTTTCAAAACCATTTTTGCGGCTCATAATTTTTTCTTTAAATTTTTCACCGGTAGAGTAAAGGATGCAGGTCTTAATTTTTGTTGAATTCTCTGAATTTTCAAAAAGTGCAAAATGTAGAAATGAGAAGAAGTATGTGGTGTTGTAGTACCAATAGTTTTATATTGTATCCTACTACTCTACTCAACACTGACATTGTCATTCTCCCTTTATTTATTCTTTGTTTAATATCTCGTTCTTGCTCGTCTCATTAGTCTACACTTCTAAATACTGGATTCATTACATCTTTGTTATCTGCTGCTCTAATCTGGCATTGTACGGGTATTTATTTATCACAATCATCAGTTATGTAACGTTGGCCACAGACAGACAAACTGATAGACGGACAGACAAAACGTTCAGACAAACGTTTCTCCGTCAATCGATTTTGGGTCAGAAGCGGAAAAAGATATTATATACGCATGTTTTCTTGAGCCCCAGAACGCACTGTCTGCATTTACAATTGTAAGGTTTTTTGTACAAGATGTTGTAAATGCAGACAGGATTGTTGTTATATGACACGTGTTTTTTTGGTATTATTATAGTAAATGTGTGTTGTTTTCTTTCCTCATATTATTCAGCCCTGAGGATGGAAATAAATTTTCCGAAACGTCGGCAAACAACTAACTTATAGTTCGTGTTTACTTATGACCAAGCCCCGTTAACCTGCCTTCCAATATTTCATCAAATCGTCGTTAAGAATTCTTCATGTTCCGATTCTGGTTAAAAAAAAATGTCTATCACTTCACTTTCCAAGAACGCTTGGCAGGACACTTGATTTTATGTGTAATCGTGATTACAAATCGGGGCGGGGCGGGGCGGGGCAGGATATGGGAAGCGATTGGCATGCCTGCTCTAGTGCAAGGTGGGCGTTGGTCGACCGCGGAGCGCTGACGGGGCACAGATGCAGAGCGTGGGGGGTGGAGGGGGCGAGGGCGGGGCGGGGATGGGGAAGGGGTGTGGGTATACATGCTGCGCACTGTCTCAGAGCTGTCATTCTTAAATCGCCGACGCCTGCCCTCGCCCATCTTTGCAAGTTCACGATTTCGTCCACTACTGTTGGCGCCGCACCGCCCCCCGAAAGGTAAGTCACCCGGCACGCCTGTCGCGCCACCGCTCCTTCTGCGACCGTTATATAGACAGTTACATAGACAGTTATAAAGATAGTTATATAGACAGTTATATAGACAGTTATATAGACAGTTACATAGACAGTTATAAAGATAGTTATATAGACAGTTATATAGATGAACAGTTATGTAGACATTAAAACGCAAACTTGAAAATAGGAACTCGTATACGTACGTATATACGGAGTAATATGCGTAGTATAGAGATGTAATGCTGCGGAAAATCGATTTCGAGATTTCAACGGAAATCCACGTTTTGGGGTCCCCTGATACCGAAAAAGTGTTGTTTTTTTCTCTTTTCAAAACGTCCGTCCCTCTGATGTATGTGAACAATACTAGCGCCTGAACTATTCGTAAATTTTTTTTCCAAATTGAATAAACCCCTGTCGATTTGTCCTGGGTCAAAGTTCTGCGATTTTGAGAAACGTTCATTAACTTTTGGGGTACTTCACATGAAACCATTTGGACGTTTTCGAAATTTTCTCAAAAATGGCTCCAAATGTTTTCTTTAAACTCTTCCGACGGATAGTGCTTATTGCACTGTTTAATATGATGTAAAGTTCATTTTGCGGTGTCCCTTTGTTTTTTTTAATTACAGTAGATTTTTTTGAAATATCCCCATGCCATGCTATGAACATTTTAATGGATTTGTATACATTTTTAAATTTCTGAGTAACAGGGCTTCAATGACTTTGAATGAAGTTTTTCGAAAACTCAATAGATTCCTGTGAAAAACAGCTTCAAATTTTGCATTTACATTAACGCTTAAACGCAATTTCCTTAACAACTGCTCTACATTTTTCAATGAAAATTGCTATTTAGTATGAGGTTTTACTCTTCTTTAATATTATCAAAGTGATATTTCCTTTGTACTGTTAGGAAACCGAAAAGTTGAGAAAATTTTTTAAAAATGTACTTTGGGCGGCAATAGATGGCAGCTAGTAAGAGGATTGGACAAGACCATAAAGACAGTCCACACCAAGGAAATTAAAAAAAACTTTAGTACGAAAAAGTCTGTGCCATTCTCGAGCACCACTAGTTAAATTACAAAAATCACAATCTTGAAGTTTATACTTCTCTAAATAAATGAATAAACGCAAGATTCTTACCCAATATATAACCCTTCTTTACATTCGTTCGGTCGAGTAATAATTTAAATAGAAGTTAGGCTTACATACACACGAAGTGGCAGCTTTTGCTGCCAACATAACTAAAAGTACCGTCCATTCGCTCGTTAGTCATGTCAATTGGCGCTACTTTCTTCATTCGTTCGTTTGCAGTTGGCTCACTCGTTGGCTTCAATACTTTCTCATGTGATCTTCACTCCGATGAAAATTACGGTGCGCCATGATAAATTATTGAAAGTAGGAAGTGCCGTGCTATTTGTTGTTCTTAAAAAGCCTTTTATAAAAATATTATATTACTCATCATTTTTGTGTTATATAGACTTTAAAACCGAGTCTTCAATGTGACATGGGTACTTCCAAAAATGTTTTACGAAGAGTTGCTACTGAATAGTGTCATGGCGAAGGGATAATCCGGATTCTCCAGAGTAATCATGATGTTCACTTGGTTTCCGATCTGTCATTTTGATCCTAATCTTATACTTGGATTTTCGTAAAGTGGCCGATGACATTAGGAAATTTTTACATCTCCCGCCTTATAAAATGAATATTTTTAATTAATTCGCGAACGTCCTTCTCAACAGGGCTCATGGCCTCAAGCATGTGCTTATCACTGTTATAAAGATTCATTTTATAAGGCAGGAGGTGTAAAAATGACCTAATGTCATTGGCCACGTTACAAAAACCGAAGTATAACTTCTCTACATTCACTTGATGACCCCACTGCGCGAATCTAAAGAATATAATGGCCGCTGATCTTGTAATTTTTATTCTTTCTTTTATTTATGTATTTACTTATTTATATCAAATATTATTAATTTCAAGATCTTTGTGACTTATAATTTAAAAAAATACAGTTAAGCTCCGAATAAAATTAGAATGTGATTGACATTTCGTGGTCACGTGGTGACGCCAGCGCCGTAACTTAGGGAACAGCGAACCAGAAGCTTTGGCAATTTCACTTTGTTGTCACCTAAAATTAGGGAACAATGTTACGTGCAAACAAATATTACAAATGTTAGAAACAAACTTGTTTAGAGTTTCTCAACATTCCTTTCGTCTGTCTGTCTAGTTAGTTTTGAAAGCACGCGGTAGAGCGCGCAGTATTCGGCACACCCAAATGTTAATCACATTCTACCCTCTCCGCACCCAAATGTTAATCACATTCTAATTTTATTCGTAGTGTAGTAATTCTCAAGTATGCGGTGCAAGTTTTCTACACAATAGTTAATTTGTTCCCAAATTATCAAATACTTCACCGTTTATGTTCGGATGAAATCATATTTACACGAAATTAAATTTTGGGTCGCGAGTGTTTAATACTAAGTGTGATAGTTAAGAACTAGGTGTGATGATCATCAGTCATGCTGTGTGTTGGTGTGGTGAGGGTGATGTTGTGTCCCTCATTGCATGTGAGGTGTCGGAGATGGAGGATGGTGCAGTGAATGGGTTGAGTTGTTCTTGATGTTGCAAGCCCTGAGGGTGGAAATAAAAGTTTCCGAAACGTTGGCAAACAACTAGTGTAAAATTTTTCTGACCAAGCCCCGTTAACTTGCTATTCAAATCTTCATTTATGGTCGTTAAGAACTCTTCATACTGCCTATTTTCATTAAAACGTCGGGAGTTTTGAAACCCATTTTTCATTCAAACTTCTTTTCACATTTAATATTGAATTAAGAGGTTTCTTATATATTGCAATTTATTTCTAAATATTATCTCTCAATAATTTCCCACACATTGTTTTTAAAATATTTGTCGTTTTCAAGTAATTTTAATTTAAATGGCTGCACAGTTCAATTATTTTTCGAACTTGATCTACGCAAGTTTGTTTCTGCTCTTCCTCGCCAGTTGTCAGTCTGTGAAAATCTTACATTAACGTGACTGATCTTTCTGCTGTATCATGTGCATCTTCCAAAAATATAAATTTCCTTTTGGATTTCAAATAAGCTTAATTTTCTTTCCATAAAGAAACACTTCCTTTCAGGAACATGTCAATCTTCAATCGCGAAAGGATATTCTTGTCCTTTGAAAATACGAAGCCCTCCAAAGATTTGCCTAAAACCACAAATTAAATATATAAATTTGATTAATAGTAGAGTGAAAGCAAAACGTAATTGCGAATTGCGGTAACGTCTTACCATACAAAGAGTTTGATAGTTATTTCTTTTAGAAGAAACATATCCGTCTACGATAAAATGACGTTTCACATTCTAACTTAGACGCCATTCTCATTTTTACTTTATCATCAACTTGAAAGTCGAAAAGTGCCAAGGCAGCAATTTCGTCATTGAAATACCACAAGAGTTGGCAGATATTGGTCAAAGCTGCTATTGAAATTAATTTATCAGTTACTTCGTACTTCTTCAAAATTTTGAGAAAGCACAAATCCTGATTTGGTTTTTGAAAATGATCTTGAGATAATTTCGATTTTCATTTAACTGCACACTAGCCAAGGAGTTACATAGAATGTCGCCTTGATCCAAGAAACAACTTCGGAGGCTCACTTGTCCTTAGCACTGATTTTTAATTGGATTTGCTGCAAACATATTTATTATTAATAAATAGTCCGTGCTATCCATCTGGCTTGGAGTAAGGTACCAGCAAGCCTGATCTTCAATTTATTTTCATGATCTCCTCACAAATATAATCAGTTCAATAAATGCATAGTACTAATCTTTTATAATGTTTTTTAGTTTCAATAAAACTTAATTCTGTATTATTTAAATATTTTTTCAGAAAATCTGATTACATTTGGAAATTATCCGGATTAATATTTTCTAAATCAATTCAATTCAATTCAATCATGCCTTATTTTCCGTGGCGAGGCTAAGGCCATGAGGCCTGCTCTTCCGCCTGACGACGCAAATTCTGCTAAGCTCCTTTCATCTTCTGGCATAGAAAGGAGGTATCACTCGGGCGATGAAACAGGCGTTTTGAATTTCGCTCAGAGGCTTCTTTTAGGCTTGAGGATACTTTACAAGCAGTAAATCTACAACATGGGACAGCCGGCTTCACATCCCCTCCGATCTACGACTTCGATCGGGTTTGAACCCGCGAACTTAGGTGTTAGTTATAACCGGCAAAGTTAGGTATAGTTCGATACACTAACCGTTACACCACCGAAATTAAATTATCTTTGGACTTCTTAAAAAGCGTAATATCTACGTTACTAGCGACTTGATGAATCTGCTACAAACACGCGTTTCAAAAGGAATTCGTACATACGATGACGTCAGTCAAAGAGTAACTACTCACTTCGCAAATTTTGTTTCCAAAGAACACAAGCTCTATTAAAATGACATTGTATTGGAAGCAGTTGTGATGCAGCACGTCAATTATATTTTGACATTAAGGTCCCGATCGTGAAGCGTTTTGAAACGGGAAAAACTTCATTTCTTCCTCCTTTTCCAGCAAGAAGTCATTTTTCGTTTTCATAAGTAATAATTGAAATAATTGTCAGTCACGCAGTTTTTACGTCTGTATGTATAGCTTCAATGGTTTCTGTCAGTTTTTTTCCTCAAAATTGTGGTTACATCTAGTAGTCTTACTCTATCTACGAAACACACGAATGCAGGCTTGTTATATTTGATCGCTTTCTCGCCTATTTGACGGGCTATAAATATAGCGTCTGTTGTTGATCTGTTCGTGCAGAACCCTTGTTGTTCCTCCTTGATTTATGATGAAGTAAGGCTACAGTTTTATGAGTATTATTTTCCTCAGTAATTTTAATATCGTATTCAGTGGGTTTATAGTATTAGGATCAGTTGTTGTATGGCAATTATTAGGGCCATTTCTCTTCTCCTGTTTAAAGTTCGGTATGGTAATCCTGATTTTCCAATCTCGTTGTACATCTCCGAGTTCTAATATTTTATTAAATAATACTTTCAGCTGTTCTTTTAGTCTCTCGCATCTCGTTGCGTATTTCATCTTGACCCACGGCTTTCGTATTCTTTAAGGTTTTCATTTCTGTATTTATATCATTCATTGTAATTTCAAGTTCATTATCCCTATTGCCAGCCATATTTAGATCACTTTTGTTGAAATTAAAAATATAATGTAGGGGAAATACAGAAGATGTCTTTTGATGGTGGTTAAAAGTGTTTATTCGAATCATAAAAGGTGCAACAAATGCGCAGGAAACCAATGTTTAAAAAATAGTAGACATATGTAGAGAGGCATTGCCGTAGTTATCATACCTTCAATTTGATTTTTTGTAAGTTTGACGAGACAGAATAAGGAACTACAGTAATTAGCAACATGTTATATTTTGGAAGCAATTACAAAAGAACAAATAACGTTCTATGTTTTGAAAGCTTACGATCGAAAACACGTCAATAATCTCTTCAATCATTAACTCCTGAATATTGTCGAAAATTATTATTTTTTTAAATTTACTTACATTCCTATGTAGTGTTATGTTCTTCGTACCTTTAGTAGTTTACTGGGAACGAAAGCATCCTACTTTTCATTCAGACATGCACGGACATGCAAAGGTTTATTAAGCCACACCTGTTGTTATCAGATAGCAGCCTTCTCACGGACGTCGGGACCCTTAGAGTAAACAAGCAATAACATAATCGTCAAACCGAAGTATAATTTAACGTCACCTCTCCGTCTGTCGGTGGTTCCAGATGTCGAGAGTCCCGCGGTTATCCTGGCAGTTGACGCCACTACTTCTCCAGCTGCTCCATCTGCTGCACAGCGGAATGGGGCAGTCCAGCAGCAGCCAGCCCACCCAGATGCCCGTCGGAGAGTCCGCTACCCATCAGGCTACAGGTCGCGGCGTTAACCCCTATCATCCTCTCATGCACTCTTCCCCGCCTCCCTTTTACGGCACTCGCTATCATCCCCCTGCCTCTCCCGGCTACCACGGGAGTTACCCATCACATGCCTCCTCGGCGTACCATGACGCGCCTTCCCCAGCCCCGACTTGCAGCGCCGGGCACTACCTCTCCCCACCAGGCCCGGCTTATGGACCCCCAGGCCCGGCTTATGGACACCCAGGCCCGGCTTATGGACACCCAGGCCCGGCTTATGGACCCCCAGGCCCGGCTTATGGACCCCCAGGCCCAGCTTACGGACCCCCAGGCCCGGCTTATGGACCCCCAGGCCCGGCTTATGGACCCCCAGGCCCGGCTTATGGACCCCCAGGCCCGGCTTACGGATCCGGGTATCCCCACTCTCCCGCATACCCGCCTCATGGGGCCCCCGCTCCTTCGGCGTACCATTACGGGGGCATGCCAGCGTACCGGGGCTCTTCAGACGAACCCGCCCCGCCTCCTGCGCCAGCCTCACCTCAGATGGGCGCGGCCGCGGGCTCGTCCCAAGGGCCGCAGATGCGGCTGATGACCCCGTCCGGCCTCCCTTCCAACATGCTCAACCCCTTCGGCCTCCCTTCGATGGGGCGCGCCGCCCCCGCCCCCGCCCCCGCCGCCGCCCCCGCCAGCGCGCCCGTCATCGTCCCAGTGCAGCTGACACCGCATCAGGTACAGTTGCAGTCCTACGCACAGCAGAGCCTAGCGAAGCGCGCGCTTTTGCGAACTTCGTGATGGATTTGTGTCTGTTACGTATCTACTGAACTTATGCCCCGAAACAGTGTATGCACCCGTAGACGCTCGCGATCGTTGGTATATCCAGTAAATTCAGCTGCCGCTGTGTTTCACTTACCCAACGTCGCTATCCGTTCGCATATCTCTTAAGAGAATTTTAAATAAAACATTAAGTTCCAACTCAAAGAAAATATCGTCGTGGTAACCGCAATAGGTCGCATGTCAAAAAAAATTCACTTTATTGTTTATTACACCGCATGTCAAAAAAGTTCACTTTATTGTTTATTACACCGCATGTCAAAAAAGTTCACTTTATTGTTTATTACACCGCATGTCAAAAAAGTTCACTTTATTGTTTATTACACCGCATGTCAAAAAAGTTCACTTTATTGTTTATTACACCGCATGTCAAAAAAGTTCACTTTATTGTTTATTACACCGCATGTCAAAAAAGTTCACTTTATTGTTTATTACACCGCATGTCAAAAAAGTTCACTTTATTGTTTATTACACCGCATGTCAAAAAAGTTCACTTTATTGTTTATTACACCGCATGTCAAAAAAGTTCACTTTATTGTTTATTACACCGCATGTCAAAAAAGTTCACTTTATTGTGATCAATCAAGATAATTGCAATCGGTGCCGAAAGACGACGGGCTAATGAAAAACCGAATCATGATTTTACATTCATGAATGCGACTGTCAAGAATGAGAAGTAGAGAACGTTTTTCGTTCCTCATAAAGACTTCGGTAGAATGACTTACGACGTATTGCGGTTACCAAGACGAATTGGTCGTGAATTCAGGTGATCACCATCAATCGGGAAACCACCATCAATCGCGGATATCTTGTTCCGCGTTCTAGCACCACTGGTTAATGTGAACTGATTTGATAAATTATAAATAACTGATTAATGTTAATTATTAAGTACCTTCCCCAAAATTTTGCCAATGTTCTAATCACTTGAAGACGCTACTATTTAGGTATTTAAAACAGAATATCATTTAAAATATTTCGACTTAACATTCAGACATCCAATTCAAAACGTTCTCTCCCTAACAAACTCGCGCCTATAGCAACCTAAGCTACATTTCTTAATTGTCTTTTTCTCACGAGATGACACAACTTAAACAAATTTATATTTTAATTTCATGACAGTATCTTATGACTCACTAAGATTGACCAAGCTGTAGTTTTCAAAAAGAAAACATTAAACCACTCTTTCATCAAAACACTTTTGACAACAGGACATTTCTTTAGGGTCTATTTTTTTCTTTTCAATCTATTGTTTCATTTGTAATCAAAATAAATATAAAAATAAACTAAAATCATTGCAAATCTTAGAAACGATGGAAAAAGATGTACGTTAATAGTACCACTCGGGTATAATTATTTCCCATCTGTTACCATTTTTAAAATTCCTTTTCCACTCTCCGTCAAGTCGAGCGGTGAGTGCTTGTTGGAGCCTCTGCTAAGAGGGGAGTAATATCATTCATTGTGCGGTTCGTAAGGGACCACTCAAGAAAAATGCCATTTGTTAGTCACATTTTAACAGAATTGTATGAAGAGAGGGAAAGTGGTGATATAAAATTGTACGTACACTATCTTATTTGAAAATAATTAAGGAGAATAGAGATGTAAAGTGTCTCCAAAACACGTATCGAAAAAGAATACATACAGGAGATAAATTATTTTCCTTCCTTTAAATTCTGTATATTTTTTACACTAACCTCTCATATTTTCTTGTTGTAATTCTGCTGTTTATAAATAAATGTTTTCTGGCTGTCTACGTGTAGATGAGGAGGATGATTTTCATGTACTTTGAATTTCTTGCGCGACGTCTGAGCTCAGCGGTGTGTCACAGGCGGCGCGGCTGGCGGAGGACCTCAGCAACGGTGCGCAAGTGGTGCCCATGGGACCCATGGTGTCGATCACGCACGCTCCCGCCCCGGCGCCGGCGCAGGCGCCCGCTCAACGGTTGGCGCCGGACGCCATGCCTCAGGGCGCGGCGGGCAACGAAGTCGAGCCGGGCGCTCGCATCGCGATGTTCCACAAGGGCCTGGGCGGCGGCTTCGGCATTGGCTCCCACGGCGGCGTCCTGAGCCCGCTGGGAGCCATCGGCCACGGACACCAGTGAGTGCGCGGCTCTCTTCCGTTTTTTGTTATTTAAGGCCGCATTAACATCTAGGTCATTGGCGACCACTATTGACATTAACGTTATGGTAACTATAAAGGTGAAACGAAATGGTGATGATAAAGGTTGAAAGGACGGACACAAATAGAACCACGTCCTAGGCAGAACTCGAACTCGCGACCCTTCGGTCCGAGATCACTACGACACTACTGCCTTAGCGATCTCGGCCACCTGGCCGACTCTTTTTTTTTATTTATTTAAATTTGTTGCGTCTACACCTTGACGCAACGCGTCTCCAAGCCCTTTAAGAGGCGTTGAGCGCTTTGCACTGGGGAGTAATCCTCCATTAATGTGCTTTACTTTTAATATTTGTCAAGTTCCGTCACGTCGCAGTCAGTCATTGCCTTTTATCCCTTCGGCCAGGAGCTCGACGCCGTTAGATCCCGGGGTTCCTGGCCGGTCACCCAACCACGAACCCGCGAGTCTCGAATGCGCTTAACCTTCGTGACTTCACGGAGCGTAGTAAACGCATTCGGCTAGCGCCGCCGGCTTCGGCTCCTCCGTTTTATTTTAATTTTTTGATTGATTGGTTGGTGTTTCCGGGCGTTTCAACTGCTGTCATTAGTCTTACAAGTGTAGTGCATGTTTTTATGGCGAGGGAACTGACGGTGATCTTTGGTATCTTCTCAGTCGAACCAAGTTCACAGCTCCCGACTGGTCTCCCAACATGGATAGATTGATGTGTGGGCTCCCTATATTATAATTTATTGTACTATAGGGAAAGTATTGGAATAACCTCAATATTATATCTGACTTTTGGTCGTAAAATCCGCGTTTAAGGTTCTTACAAACTGTAACTTTGCACACGCGTCAGAATGAAGGTGCATTGGTTCTGTTTCAAACGATAATTGGGAGATCTATATGGATGGATGGATGGATGGATGGATGGATGCAAGTATGTTACGCAAGACTATGTCATATTAGAAGTTTTTCAGCTGAAACTTCGTTAACAACTCAGACGTAAGGGCAGAAAAATTGTGCCCTTACAGGATGAGAATTCTTGCAGCCAGTTGCTGTGATCGGAAGTTTTTCGTGGTTTCTCCTATCAATACCAGGCGAATGCCGGAGTAGTATCCCAACAAATGGGCCACAGAACGCGCGCGATCTTTCCGCCCTCTTCTTTGTCGTATTGTCACCCCATACTTACACACACGCAATACACTAATACACATCCGGGAGACTAGTCGGGAGCTTAGAGCCTGTCCCGAATGGGGCGGTGCCCCGGTGGTGGGAAATACCTGTTTTGGGAAAACCTCGCTTGTCGCCGGAAGGTCGACGCCGGATCTCGCCATCCAAAGGGCAAGATAATCGTCCCCTCCCGAGATAAAACATGCGCTGCACTTACGGAACTACAGACCTTAGCAGTTGACGCGTTTGATATCATTAATCACACAATTAAAGGTTTAAAAGTGTATTGAGTTATTTTTTAAAAGTTGTTAAATAACCATCAATACCCCAGAACAAGGTTCAAGTAAGATATCCCCTTGTTCTACTGAGTCTTTCAATTCTGCCGACGAATTCTTTAAATACGCGTTTTATCTCCCATGTAGCAAAGCGAGAGCTGCGGAAAATGTGAGGAACGGTAAGTGAAGTGATGATTTGCGATGTGTCCGCAGTGCGTTCGGGCTGTTCCGTGAGGTGGCGCCGGAGGAGGCGGAGGCGAAGGCGGCGCCGGCCGAGCAGCAGGACGCCGCGGAGGCGCCGTCGCCGGCGGAGGGCGCGGCGTCAGCAGCGGAGGGGGAGGGGGAGGAGGAGGGGCAGCCGGAGAAGTCGCGGGCGGCCGGCGGCCGGCTGGGCCTGCCCAGGTTGGGCCTGTTGGGCACGGCCGCGCACGGGGGTGTGGGCGGCGGCCTGGTGAAGGCGGGGCCGGGCCTGGTGGGCTTGGGCGGGCACGGGGGTGTGGGCGGCGGCTTGGTGAAGGCGGGGCCGGGCCTGGTGGGCTTGGGCGGGCACGGGGGTGTGGGCGGCGGCCTGGTGAAGGCGGGGCCGGCCCTGGTGGGCGTGGGCGGGCAGGGGCTGAGCCACGTGGGCCTGGGGAAGGGCGTGTTGGGAGCAGCTTCGCTGGGGAAGGTCGGAGCGCTCGGGGTGGCGAGGCGCCCGCATTTCGGCCTGTTGCGTGCGGCGGGCGAGGAGGCCCAGTCCGAAGGGAAGGAGGAACGCGCGTACAGCCCCGCTTATGAGCACGCGCCCGCGGCCTACGGGCCCCCCCCTTACACGCCCCCGGCGTACGCGCCCCCCGCCTACGCGCCCCCCGCCTACGCACCCCTCGCATACGCGGCCCCAGCCTACGCAACCCCCGCCTCGGCCCCCTTCTACGCCGACTACGCCACCAGCTACGTGTCCGTCCCCGTCTACCAGTTGCCTCTCTACGCCACGCCCTCCTACTCCGTGCACCCTTACCAACCCCCTGCGACCTACTAACATTGCTCGCCCTCAGCCGGCTTCGAATTACAAATGCGTCTTCACGCACATCAACTGTCCGTTTTGACGAGAGTGTTTTTAATCATTTAGTAAGATTCAAAGGGCTCACTAAAAGTTAACAAACAAGACGAAAACAATTTTTTAATTTTCAAATGAATAGGAGATGAAATTTTGGACGACGGACATCATGGACAAGTAGAGTGCAAGAGAGACACTGAAAATACAAGACTGGAAATGTGGGTACATTGTAATATATTATAATGGGTCACTATGAATATTTATTTGTCATTTCATTGTTAATATTATCATTAGCACCACCAGTCTGAAACAAATTGATAGTCTAAGTAGCAAGTTTGTGTGTTTCATGCGTGTATTTGTGGAATTATTTATTTCAATATCTGTACTATTTATTATATATTTGTTGCATTAAATGCTTTTCTAAAAATATTACGTGTATTTCAAATGTGTGTGATGTTTACCATTTTTACCTGATTACTCTTGATTGTTTTACTAATATTTCACTTCTACGCAGCTGCAGGAAATGTCAGAAATGTTTTCTCTTTTAAAACCCATCAAAGAAACAAGACATTTCACGATGATAAGAATGTCTGTGTCTCAGAAAAATGAAATTATCACTAATAAAATTGACAATTTAAAAGAACATTATTCGCTCATTGATAATTTAATTGATGTATCATTTTGTTCCAGTCATGAGTACCCACATACCTAAAACAATTATCCACGATATGCGGGGAAAATGTCGTTTGCTTTCTAATTTCCTTAAATACTACAGAAAATGGACATATTTCAGTTGCAGTCACAGAAAATAATATTTGATTTCTAAAACCAATGAATATAAAAGTGTTAAAATAATAATTTGATGAATATAAAGGGTAGTAATTTGTGAGGATAATCACTATAGTACAATGTCAGTTATCTTTTCCGTACTTATTATGTCAATTGACAAACAAGCTGGTACATTTATTGACAGATACATAGATATTTACAACAAGAACAATTTGGAAAATACAAGAATACTCATAAACAAGTAATAGCTTTGCACGCTTATTAAAATACATTGGCAGTTTCTGATTGTTATTTATTTATTTATTTATTTTTCTTGTTTGTTTATTTATCTCATTTACGTCTTGAAACGTTTGAATCAAATTTCAATATATTATTCGCTATCCGATACGTCAATGAATTGTTTGTACGCAAAATTCTTGGATTGAGAAGTGTTCACATTACTTTGATAGGTCATAAGCCATGTGCGTGAATCCACGATATTTCCCTGAAACAGAACACAAGCGATAAATTAATAACAGAATTTGCGTTATACTAGGAAAATAATTAAATGTTTGAATTAAAATATTCTGGGTTCGTTGACTGTAATGAGGCGTAGAGAATATTGCTGTAAATTAAAATAATTATGTTGAATAAAGTGTTGTAAAATAAGATATGTTGATCTTTCACAATCGGTATCAACATTTCTCACCAGTGGAGATGACTCTCGTAACAGCTACTTAAATATAGTATGTTTAAACGTACTGAATATATTAAGAAGAAAGGTTAGATTTTTCTATGTTATTCTCTTCATAATGAGGTGTGACATGTTAACAAATGTAAAATAAGAACTTTGAATTAATTTAATATAACGTAATTTAAAATACCTATTAAATCAAACTTGAAAACAAAATATCCTAAAGCAATAGGAATCTATTTGTCAACAATTTTGCGTATTTGCTGAAAATCAGTAAATTTGTTCTTATGATAGATTCTTATCTATAAAATATGCCAGAATTTGGCGCTTAAAATGAAATTATGTGGATATTTTCATTGTAATATTCCATTTTTACCAAGTAAGCTCCGTTTACTGATAATTTTTTCAGTATTCGAACATAATTCACTTTTCAAGGGTTAAGAAAACGTGTATGTTGAAATTCATTCCAAAATGTTTGAATTTACATAAAGCCTCAATAAACGATACGAAAAAATCCGTAGTTGAATAGTCAGTGAATCCATATGGCCAATAAAAATAGTCATGGGTATTAATTCTCTTCTACAACAATAGTATTTATTTAATAATACAAATTTCAACATTTACTCATATACGAAAGCCTTTTTTTAAATTTCTGTAGGTCTCATTGAATAACCATGCTTTGCTGTTGGATAATGTGTTATTTTTGAAAACTACTACACATGACGAGAAATCAATATTTTCTGGAATCATGATTAAGGATTACCTTCTTTGTTTCTCTAGCTTCTCGAAAGATGAGAATGAAGAGCAGGGGACAATAGAGGATGTTAAGCAGCCCCACTATTCGCATCAGCCATGAGAATCCAATCGTCTCTACCAACTCTCCGCCAGCAAACGGACCTAAAACGTTGATAAGATAAATAGTACATTATGAAACGATCATGTAATGATGGGTATTAATACACGAGTGTAATATTACGATGCGAGCTCGTACCTCGCTCGTAACGGAAACTTCACACGAGTGTATTAATACCCATTACATCGAGTTTCATATGGTACTTTTTTTACGACTTTTATCAGTCAAACTTTTACATTGAATCGTTTCGTGGCAGTTGGCGTGTGGGGTTCAGCCAAGACCACCTAACCCTACCCTCGCATGCTGCCGCAGGTGGCTGTGGTTGCCAGTCCGCCTGGGAGTACTGCGCCAGTCAAATAGAATCAAAGTGAAATTACGATCCAATTTATTTTAAATAATATTTCACGAAAAAATACTAATAATAAAAGGTATTAAAACTGACAAGCATAATATAATATCAAATGCAATTTTAATGTACACAATCGAACGAAACATTTACTAGAACGATTCTCAATGATTAATATTAATATTAAATTCTAAATAATTAAGTGTCAATACTTGGTTTGTAAATTTCTCTGCGATTGGTCAAGGACCTGTATCATAATGAATTATGTATCGTAATGAGTATCATTATGCAACTGTTGCAACCAACAAATGACAGCATTATACAATAGAAGTAGAAAAACTTTTCTCATTGACGGGTACCGAACATTGAAGACAAATTGGGTGAAGCGCCGTTAAATAAGATTAAAGCAAATTAATGTGGGGTAAATAAAATTGATAATATTTATCTAACGAATTAAAAATTGTACGTCGAGGAGAAACCTACGGGTTTGGATTTCGCGAAAGGAGGAGGCGTTTTCAACACAAAAACTGTAACGATTGAAATAGTTATTTTTACATTTATTGTGTGAAATGATTGACATGAAAAGGACAATCAAGGTCCAGTATTTTTGCCAAGATCGATAGGTCGAGATAAAAACTACAACCGGGATCATGCAAGAAACCATAATTTGCTCACGAAATATAAACATACTTCTACGATCGTCTAAAAATGATTTTACGGGAATCATTATTTGATTCATGTTTACTCTGCACGGTTATCGAAACAAAACCTTATTTTTCTTCATCTGAGAGCAAAAAGATCTGTTTCTTCTCAGCGATGTCACGTTTTTCAGATTTCATAAAAAAGACTATCTTCACGTGCACGTAACTTAGCACGTAGCGATCGTATATTAAAACCCTCATTTTTATGCAATCATATAAAATGTGAACTTCATGACGGTGGCATTTAAATGCTCACTTTAGATTTCTTAGATAGTACCTGTGCAACTTGTCTTGACCGATGACCTACCTTCCCCCTCTTAACACAATAAACAATTGAAGGTAAACGCTCGCAGCAAGAACTGACAGTAGTCATTGGTGGTAATAAAAACTTCTTCTGTTGATTGGAACTCCTGTTCCAATATTTTTCGAAAAATATCTAAAGAAAGGGCCGAAACAGATCCAAATCCATCACAGGGGATGTCTCGAGCTCCTAGGAAAGTTAGAATGCAAATTAATGAGAAAGTTGCGAAGGCATGACTGATATTCGAGATATTGGCACTGCTTCATAAACTATCTCTTAAGGACTGGTTAATCTAAAAAGAGGGGCACAACTATCCCTATGTTCTAACAGGAGGCCCTTGCTCTTTTAGGGATTCAATGGGCTTATATCATCATCATCATCATCATCATAAAATCTAGTGGCCGATTTCGTAACTAGTACCCCCACTCTACTCGCATTTCTTCCGGACATCGATCAAGAAAAGTTGCACTGTTGTTACTCCTCATAGTAACAATGCGTTATAGAGTAAAGAACTTCGTTCCTACCTAAGAAATAGGCGAGGCTTACAGCGGTCTGCTCCAAAGAATAAACAGAGCCGTAGTGAGCCGCATGGTGAGTGTCGACGAGATTCGCCAGGAACGGCACCAGCGCGGCGTCCGTCACCCCAATGCCAAGGCCCAGGCCGAAGTGGGGGATCACCAGCTGGGATATGGCGCTAGCTGTGGGGATCTGAAACAGAATACCCATGCACACAACACTCGCTGCGAGTTTCGGACGATCCCAATGACAAGAAGCATGACAAACCACAAAACTATCCAATACCCATATCATGGAAAATGAGTTTAGCTGTAAGCCATAATACATACAAACCCGATTTCAGTAGCCGTTCTAATCATAATCTTATTGTAGTTAGGACGACAACTTAATACGAAAGGACACTCAATAATTAAACAGACAAAATATACAGCACAAATATTTCAGTATATCGATAGATTTTTATCTACTTTTCCACGTAACTTTTACCAACTTCTCTGCACTTGTCCAATTTTCTTGCGAGCTTTCTTATCCTCCTAGCAAGGAATTAATGTATAAACCAGTTTTATATTGTTTTCTTTACCTCTTCGAAAACGTTGAACTTGATGTCGTGTAAAGCTCCTTTGATCGGACCAAACAGACAAAAATTTCAAGGGGCAATGTTACGGCTGTATGGAGGATATGATAGGAGCTCCCAATCCACTTTGCTGATATTTTCCAGCGACAGTTGTGGCATACGAGGCGGTCGAGCTTTGTGTTCAAGAAGCTCGCCTTTTTTCCGGCATCCAGGGTATATCCTCGTTATCCCTTAGTTAACCCGTATCCCGAGTTGGCACAATCGATTTAAGCAGTAACTGCGTGAGAAAATCTATCCAAAGTTTATTCCATGTCCATACAACTGGCCCTAAAAATGTTTGTTTAAATTTAATAACTGACGTATACACAATTTTATATGTGATACAATTTGTTCAAAGATTCACTGATCTGGCCAACCAATTTTAAATCACTATAAACAAAATGATGTGTATTGTACTCATAAGTAATGTAACTTCAATGTAATGTAATTTCAACAAATGTAACTTCATTTTCTGTGCACGTCTTCTAGAATTCAGAGGGAAATACAATTATTCAAATTATCGTTTCCATGTTGTCGCGGCAGGAAATATTATTCCGAAGGACAACATGGATAAGAGCCAAAATTTATTGCTTATTTATCCTTGAAAATAGATTTTATTACATGGGAGGGTTGTTATTGTTGTTGTTGTTTTTTAAATTTAAGTAGTATATGACTTAGTGTAGGAATCACAGAATTTTGAAAATGTGCACACAATTCATTTTTCCCCGTAGCACGTCATACGCAGTTTGAACTGTTTTTTGACGTAAAATAAATAAATAAATAAGTTAAATAATTTTTCAGTTAGGTTTGTAATTTTTTCCACAAAGTTAATGAAATAATTATAAATGAAACTTTCCGAATAACTTACCAGTAAGGCCGAAATTCCGACCAGCAGTAGAGCAGCTACGGCGACTTTCCACGGCCCGAGGCGGTACGCAAACAGACCGAAGCAGTTTGTGCCCAGCAGGTAGCCCAGACTGTCAGGGAAAAACACCGTCCCCAGTTGCCACTTCTACACACAAAGAGAAACAAGCAGATACGCAGGTTTATTACTCTTACGTGTTGATGCAGAAAGGTGTGACCATAGTGAAAAATATATATATATATATATATATATATATATATATATATATATATATATATATATATATATATATATATATATATATCGGCATAATATGACAGTTTAAATTTGGTGATTACCGCAGAAATCTTGTGGAAATCCATATTGCATATGTAAGCAGAAGTAAACTTCCTCAAAACAAAACTTGAGTTTTTGGTGTAGATTTGTGAACCTATCCAATATGACGGTTAATTTATGGTATTAAATATTGCAAAACGCAGTCTAATTATAGTATTGATAATACTCTATCATGAGCCTACATGATTTTGTCTTATTTGAATTGTTTTCTTTTACTCTTCTACTGTACTTGAGACAAATATATTGCATAAACCATTTGACAATGTAGTGACATTTTTACAGAATGTACAGTGTTGAAATCACCTGGTTATTCTCGGAAACTTTTATATTAATAAGAGATCCGATGTTACCTTGATTTATAATGTTGATATTACGACATAACTAAACAATATCTTTGATATTATTTTTACGAAGAGTATTGGAAGTTCCACTTATTAAAACATAATTTTTCGTTTCTGAAGTGTGTCACAATTAATTAATAAACTGGTTTGAAAATTAAATGTCACTAGAAACTAGTGGTGCTACGAAAACACATTTCTCTGGCATTATTTTTAACTTTCGCAACTTTCGAAAATTCAGAGAGTTTTTAAAAAAGAAACCTGCACTATTTATAAGCTTTTTTTGCTCTGTGGAAAACATTTCGAGCGGTATTTGAAAAAATATAAATTGCATTACATTATAAGAATAATTCAGAAATTTTGCGAAATCTACTAGATTGTTCAAAAAAGTGCACATGGAAATCAATTTCCAGAGACATGATTTCTTAAAACTGATTTAATATAAAACAAACTCTCATAATTGTAATTTCCAAGTTATCTTATCCAAGCGAACTTAGAGAATGTAGTCATCATATGTATGCGGATGATCTGCAAATTTACATCTCCGGGAAACCGTCACAGGTAGCAATGCTAATAAATAAATTAAATAATGAGCTCTCATCTGTAGTAAAATGGTCAATGAAAAACGGATTCAATTTAAATCCTACGAAATCACAAACCATCATAATTGGCTCTTCCCAAATGCACAAGAAACTTGAATGTTTATCTATTCCTGATGTGCTTATAGGCAATGTTGTAGTACCTCGTTATTCACAAGTGAAAAACTTGGGCTTAATTTTTGATGATCATCTAAGCTGGGAATACCAGATCCGAAATGTCTGTCGCAAGGTTTATGCATCTTTGCAATCCCTTAGATGTATCGACAAATGTCTCCCTACAAATACGAAGGAAATGTTAGTAAAAACTCTGTTGTGTCCTCATTTCGACTACGGTGATATTGTGTACAACAATTTAAAAGATTCACTCGCTCAAACTCTGCAAAGAGCTCAAAATGCCTGTATTCGTTTCATTTATAATATAAAAAAATACGATCATATCTCCAGAGTTTATAAAGTGAACAAAATACTAACACTAAAGGATAGGCGTTTGTATCACACCCTTTGTCTTTTATTTAAGATGCTAAAGTGGATTCCCCGTCATATTTAACAAATTATTTCGTATATCTTAAATCCTCTAGATTTCAGAAATCTCAGTTACTCTGTATTCCAAAAAGTAAAACAAACTACTACAATAAATCATACGCAATTACGGTAGCCCGAGAGTGGAATAAATTGCCTTTCAACATTAAAAACTGCTCCTCATTAACATCTTTTAAGAAACACCTGAATGACTTTCTTACAAAATAGAATATATCATTATACAACTTACATCACTGTAGATATTCGGGTGTCAAATCCAATGTCAGTTTTACCACCTTTTAGGAATGTTAAAAAGTGACTAATATGTTTAGAAATAACCGTAATGTACTTGTTGAAAATTTATTCTTTTGTGATTTGTTTGATACTGCCGGAAATGTGTTTTCATCCATAGGAGCAGAGGAGGATTAGAGCAAGAAGACGATTCCCTTGCAGCAAGGCCAGCAGCTGAGGAAAACACCCCAAAATCCTGTCACTTCATTTTAGCTTAGTTACTATTGTATTAGGACGCAGCCTGCCTGGTGGGTTTTCCCCGACTAGCGGGTTTTCCTCCAGGGTCGAGCGGCGAGTGAGGTGGTGTGTTTCTGTATTTAAAAGATTACAGTCGCTCGGGGTGAATACCAGGCTGCCGCGTAGCGCGAAAACGTTTGGAGCAATGCTATTCAACTCAACTTGTTTAACTTCCGTCTATGAATTTATAATTTGTCAAACAAAATTTGCCACATTTCTGTCTATTTTAATATTTCATTTATCTTTTTAAAAGCTACATTTAAATTATACTTGTTTTCTACTAACTACTTGCAACATAAATATATTGTTTATATTTGTATATAATATATGTTTGATCTTTGTATACATCTGACATGTGGTTAGGCGGAAGAGCGGGCCTAATGGCCCGAGCCTCGCCATATCAATAAAGGCATTATTATTATTATTATTATTATTATTATTATTATTATTATTATTATTATTATTATTATTATTATTATTATTATTATCTTTTTGCAGTTTTCAAGAGAAAACAGAAAACTTGACGAGCAACATTTTAAACGTTAATACCTAGGAGAAAATTTAAAGAAAAAGTTTTGAGAAGTTTCTAATAAAATATTTGTTTAAAAAATGCCTATATTTTGCGGAAAATTCAGCTAAAACTATTAATATTTTTTAAAAATTGTACATGAGATTTTTTCAATATCTGTCTTTGAAGAACCGATTTCATTCGCAAAAAATGCACATCTTCAACACTGCAGTTGTTGGAAGACGCCGAAATATTTTAAACTGTGCAATTTTCGAGAAATCGGTGATTTCAATCAAAATGAAATTTGATTGAGTTGAATAAAAAAATTTGGAGCGAATTTGAAGAAAATTTTGAAAACGTTGAAGCTTCATGTAAAGTGCCCTCCCCCAGCAAAGTCAATATATTCATTTCAAAAACTCAGAGTTTTGAGATCTTTCAAATCCTTCGGAAAATATCAATTTTAAAAAAATGTTTGAACGGTTTAGGCGCTAGCGTTGACCTCAAACAGACAGCTAGCCAGGCAGCCAGCGTAGTTAGCCGAATTACTTAACCACATTGTGAAGTCACGGAAGTTAAGTAAAACTACATACCACGGATTCCTGGATGGGTGACCGTCTGAGAACACCAGTTACTAAGGGTCGTATTTATGAAGCTCTGCTAGCAGAGCTCTTAGGGGCCTGCCATCTGGGGGCTTGCTGGGAGGTCAAGGGGCGACTGGAATTGGCTAGGGGCCGTTCATAAATCGCAAAACCGAACACTGGCAGCCTGCTAGGCCTGGCAGGCCCCTGTCTGAGGTTTATAAATACAGCCCTAACGGTGCCAAAGATTACTCAATATTCCCTCTCCTCCTGTACATGCATATAAGCTCAATGCCCAAAAGATGGTTAAGAGACGTAGTTCCGAAAAAGGGGCCAAAAAACACCACTAAACAAACAGACAGACGTTTCGCCGTTAATCGATTTTTCGTTATCAAGCACACACAAAACGGATTTTCGCCAAGCCACGTGTTAGAGGAATTAATGAATCCTATATAGAAACAATATTTTCAACTTTTTCGTTTCCAGCACCTAGTTATAATAGTTGTGTCGAAAAATCGCTGTTTCCCGGCACACGATTACACGATTTCTTTTCTTACCAAATAAGGCGAGAACCTGTCATAGCAGAGCAGAGGACAAGATATACGTGATATTTGTCATTCTTTAACAATCACATTACCTAAAGCTCAAATAGTATATTTTTTTAAAAAGAATGGAGTGAAGTTTTTGTAATCAACCACATAAATAGTTGTCACCTCTAGATACTATTTTAATACCATGGCATTTACGAAACAGCTTTTTGTAGGAAAAATTTTTGTTCATGAAAATATTGAGTTTGGTCATCACTTCTGACCGCGCATTTTATCATGATCCCAGCTTCTCCACATCGAATATCCGCTTAGAGTGATCGAAACTGTCGTCTTAAAGTCGTTCGTTCACTAGATTGTTCTCCCAATCACTTATTTACAAGAAACTTAGGTGGTATATGGTGTCAACTTATAGACTAAGTTGTTTTAATCCTGCTCTACCTGTGGCTTGATGGTATCCATTAGCCATATGGGGAGGCAAGGCTCCAAGATGGCCATAGCTGACGTGGAGACGAGGATGGCGCCTGCTGTGATGAGCACTCTGCCGTCAGTGAGCAAGTGGTGCCAACGCTGCGAGGCGTCTTGTGTCTGGAAGCGGAGGGCAGGCAAAATGAAATGCACTTATTGCTCTTATTGCACTGGTAGTCATTTTCGTTTTGTGTTATCGGAATTATGTGAATATTTTCATCCTGATTTGCGGCATTGCTTTTCATCGTTATTAGATAACATTGACGGCAAGT
Organism: Teleogryllus occipitalis; assembly: GCA_011170035.1. Taxonomy (NCBI): domain Eukaryota; kingdom Metazoa; phylum Arthropoda; class Insecta; order Orthoptera; family Gryllidae; genus Teleogryllus; species Teleogryllus occipitalis. The sequence continues at coordinate 50,246 of BLKR01003941.1, forward strand.
AAACAATTTTTTTGGTATATTTTCAAATATTTTCTTCAGGAAGAATTTTTTTTAAAAATTACACAGAGAAAATGTTTTACGTGTGCTAGTGATTTCTTTCTAATGTTTCTCACAGCGCAATTTTAGGTTTAGGGAGGAAGATAATTTACTTTTCCGGCATGTGTAATGTTTATTGATTAAAAGTGAACTGAACATTTCGAAGATATACATGAGTAACAAACATTTCAGAAGAACTATACTAGAATATGTATACATTTGTCGCTTCCAATAAAGAGACAATTTATTACGATTAACACTTACATGTTCCTGTGACTTAAAACTCAGGCACGCCAGCTGCATTACTAAGAAGGAAAGAAGAAGAATTATTACATTTTGAATCTCTCAATTTACCGTGCTCTACGTTATTCGCTTTTAAAATTAAATATGTAATGCTACATTTAATTAGTTTTTCTGTAATTTTATTCTTTTCCATTTTATGATACATCGAAAGACCCTCATGGGTCTGAGGTGAATATTGCTGCCCATCTGGATAGAAAACATTCACTACACTGACGATTTTAATGTCCATAGCAGTTGTCGTATCAGGAAACATCAATCAATCAATCCGGCTTGAAGAAATTACCGACAACATGCATTTTGCTTACGAGACAAATGTCCACAACAGTTGACGCGCCGGTAATCGCTAATGAACCAACTGCGTCGTCGTCCTGCGACGCTCGATTATTATTGATTGATTAGTGATTCCGGGCACGTCAATTGCTAAGGTCATTAACCCCATAAGTGTAGTGCATTTTTTATCGTGGGAGGTGGCGGTGATCTTTCCCCGCCGGATGGCGAAATCCGGCGCCGACCTACCGTCGGCTAGTGGGGTTTCCCTAAATAGGTATCTCCCACCAGCGGGGCACCGCCCCAGCCACAACAAGCTCTAAGCTTTTGATAGGTTTCCCGACATGTGTGGTAGTGTAGTCAATGTGAGTGCAGGTGGGTGTGGATAGGTCAAGGAAGAGGAAGGAAAGATCGCGCGCGGTCCGTGATCCGTTAGATAAGGTACTGCTCCGGCATTCACCTGGTGTTGAACGAAGAAACCACGTAAAACTACCTATCAGAGCATGCGGCTGCTATAATTCTCCAGACAGCAACATAACTCGGCCTAGCTACCTAGTGTCGAAAATACTGCCCACTGTCGGAGTTCGAATCTAGAACCTCTCGGTTAGAGACATTGCAGTGACATCAACTGATGCCCTGAGCCACCTCCCCCGGTCTTGCGAAGCTCGGAAGTTTGAAGCTTTGAAGGGGAAGGCACCTGTTAGGAGCAGCAGGAGCGCCGCCAGCAGCAGGAAGGGCGCCGCCTTGCCGCCCGACAGCTGGTAGAGCGCGCCGCCCAGCGGGTAGCCCAGCAGCACGCCCGTGGCGGCGGCGCCCAGCACGGCGCCCATCACGCGCGAGCGCGCCGCCGCGCCCGGGAACAGCTCCGCCACCAGGCTCATGCCTACGCACAGCCAACCGCCATTACACTTACGGCCAAAAACACTTATAATGCTTGGTCCGCGAACAGCTCCGCCACCAGGCTCATGCCTACGCACAGCCAACCTCCATTACACTGACTGTTAATTAAAAAAACATTTAATTTTGATTCGGAAACAACTTCATCACAAGGCTCATGAGTAGGCACAGTGTAACCTCCATTACGGTGACGGCCAATTAAAAACACTTATAATGTTTGATTCGGGAACAGCTCCGCCACCAGACTCATGCCTACGCACAGCCGACCTCCATCACACTGACTGTTAATTAAAAAAACATTTAATGTTTGATCCGGTAACAGTTTCGCCTCCAGGCCCATGCCTACATACAGTCCAACCTCCATAACACGGTCAATTAAAAACACTTATAATGTTTAATCCGGAACAACTCCGCCACCAGGTGCATTCCTACGCACAGTCCAACCCCCATAAGTCCTGCAACAGACTACACCGAGAGATGCGTTGCCAGAAATGTGCGACGAGAAATGTGGAAAGAGGCCGGCGAGGCTGAGTCCACGTACTAGAAATAGGTTATTGATGTCTTGAAATGCCTTTATGCACTTACAAGATGAGAGTGGGACAGCAGTTAACTATGAGATCACCTGCGAGTCCCATTTCTTGTTTTATTAAATGTTCTTGTGAAACTTTAACCCGTCAAATCCTTGTTTTGTTGACTTAATCGTAAACTATGTTTAACTAGTTCGAATTGCCTAAATAGAAATACCTTTCTGCATTGCATACAAATCATTATTTAATGTAAAACACTAGAACGTATGTGACTTTTAAGGGAGGAGTGCAATCTGTGCATATTTTTGTGAGCTCCGTATTTCCTCCCTGTTTTACTGTATTTATTGGTTTTTATTTATTTTTATTTATTTAGTCAAAAACTGTAAGTGACGTATAGGGGAGAAAATCATCTGCGCACGTTTTCTTGAGTTTCAGAATAACTTCCCAATAATTTAACTATTAATATTTGAATAATAATAATAATAATAATAATTATAATAATAATAATAAAAACAAATTTAAAAATGCGAGAGATTAACATTTCAAAAACTACATATTTTCGTTGCCAAATTATAGAAAACTTATTTTTAACGGTAAAGGAACGAACAGATTTGATTTTTCTTTATTGTTAACAAAATAGAAACTCACCCTAAACTCTACTACCACTACAAGCAAAAAGAAAGTTCAACAAAACGTGCGCATAGTGAAGCTACATTTACGTTAAATTATGAATAAATTTTGATCGATCGACTAATTGAGAATAAACTTCACAATTAATAAATTCATTCATAATTAATAAATACGAACTAAGAAAATAATGAATTAATTAAATTATTTCAAAATACCACTTCAATTTTTTTGCTTCAATTTTTTATTTTTATATTGCTCATTATGAACTAGTTTCATTCAAGTAAGAATATCTTTCACACGGGTTTTTTCTTGTTCATTCCCGCTTAAAGAGAAAATTCAAGTAAACCATTAAAAAACTGGTTGTTTATCATGCCTTTTACTGCTATTATAACCTCACTCCGTTCTGTGCACTGTTTAGTGTTTTCCTGATGTAGCGAAGGCCTAAATGTCAAATAAAAATGTGAAGGAGTAGAAATGTGTCCGAGAAAACTCGCTCGCTAACCGACTCGAGCGAGGACCTCTTTCGCCTCTGCAGAGGCGATTAAGGCATTAAAAATACTTATAATGTTTGATCCGGAAACAACTCCGCCACCAGGCCCATGCCTACGCACAGTCCAACCTCTATAACACAACGGTCAAAAAAATCGTCCGTGGATTGCATTAGTGGCACAACTCAAAAAATCAGTCGCAGTCACAGTGTAGCAATCAAAGCTAAGAATGCGTGGGCGTAGGCTCACCTGAGACACCGACGCAGGCGGAGGCGACGCCCTGCAGGCTGCGCGCCATCAACATCGCCACGAAGCTCTGTCCCACGGCGAACACTGCAGGCGCAGCAGGCGCGTGCACACACAGCGGCCACCTCAACACTCACTGCGCCTGCAGGCTGGCTCTTTGTTGGAGTGCGTTCGCTTCGGACCAAAGCAAAGCTCCGTTCAAACGAACACACTTTTCACCAGATAACGTAACGACACACTTCACGGTTGGCATCGGAGTCCAAGACAGGCGGGATTGACGTACACACAAATATTTAAAAATTCTCTTCTCAAACAAGGATCTCCGTACAGTGCATGTTGTAACAGTAGAAAAGTTAGTTCCCCGGTTTCGTAAACCTGAGGCGGAGGATTCAAAGACGTCTGGAGCGGTTGACATTCGAAGGGTGGAAAATTCTTGTTCAATATATCGCGCTTATATCACGTGAAAGAACCCTGGATAAAGGTCCGGAAAAATTAAACCTTCCACAGTTTACGTTCTAACAATTTCCATGTTCGTGTGTGTGTATATATTATATTTAGGGGCACCGCCCCAGCCGGGACAAGCTCTAAACTCCCGACCGGTCTCCCGAGATATGTGGTAGTGTAGTGCATGTTAGTGTAAGTGTGTGTGTAAGGGGAGAGGATAGGACAAGGAATGGGAAGGACAGATCGCGCGCAGTCCGTGGCCCGTTTGGTAGGGTGCTGCTCCGGCTTTCGCCTGGTGTTGTTCGGAGAAACCACGGGAAACTACCGATCAGAGCAGCCGGCCGCTAGAATTCTTCTCCGGACAGCGACTGAATTCGACCTAACTGAAAAGCTAGTGTCGAAAATCCTCATCTCATGTCGAGGGTGGGCAATGACCATGTCTCCAAAGTTCGGGTATAAGAAACAATAACGGTATTCTAACAGTTTCAAGCCTTTCCCTTCCACATACTGTAATATTGTGATTCACATCCTGTAAGAGGCGCGTGTAGAATGTAGGACTGAAGGTAGGTAACTCTGACAAACGCCTTAGAGTAAGAACTTGTACAGGTGTATATTGTACACACCTGTATTTAAATAAACTGTAAGTAGCTCGAACATGTCTGTTTTCTTGTGGTGAACATCCCTACCCACAACATCATAACTGAAATGAATCACGGCTCTTTTGTCGCACTTCGATCGTTAGAACACCTATTCCTCCTTTAGTGCATAAAAAAACTATTTCTGAAAGAAAAGGTGAATTGTATTGTAACCGCTTGTCGTCGGTCACATTTATGACCAACGGAAAATAGAAGCAATAATACCCGACATTAGGCCCTACACGTAGTTTCTATAGTGGCGAAGAGATGGCGTAAGTTAGAAAAAGATTTCTGAACGCACTCAGACCATAGCCAATCAGGAAATTTTTGTGGAAATACGGACGTGGCGTGAACTTGCGTCAAAAGAGCTCGCTCTCTTTCTGGTTCGAGACGCCGAGGTGAACGGTTGCCTACAAGTACACCACATAGTCGACGAGGGACACGCGGAAGATAACGGAACACAAAAGCTTTAATAAAAGGTAAATGACTGAACACTTTTCATGGATTTACGTACTGTGAATGTCGTGAGATTACATGGAATTAGTAAATGAATATTAAACAAGAATGCAATGAATGAAAGAACGACGGCGGTAATAGATCGAAATGAATCTGTAAAACCACGTTGCTGCATTCTTGTTGCTAGAAAGGAGGACTATTGTAACATAGGACATGTTTTTTCTTTGTTACGGCTTTCATATATTTCATATATTTTTTATTTTTATTTTTTTATTCTTATTTTTGGAATTTCACTTTGGAAATCCTATTATGGAATTTTGAGAATTATTAGAAGTACGGATTATCCAACAACTAGCTTGACTTTTGCTATTACGAAGTCATAACTTGGAGTTTCGGACTCGCATTCTGATGCGACCATCGCCTCTGCGAAAGCTGTGGTGAATTTTCGCTGAAAGACGAGGAGACGGCGTTCGGAAATACTCCACTTTCGACGCGACAGGCAACGCGCGGACCTTGCGGAAGAATGACGACCTTGAGGCGCGAGTGTCGCGCGACGGCCAGCTACACAGCGTGGGACCAACCTGAGGAATTCGCCGGTTGTGAGTCACATAAAAACAGAAAGAACACTCATTAAATTTCAGTCTGAAAAAACCTTCTAAGATAGGATTATAATTATACTAGCCAAAACGTTGTAATGTGAGCTTCCCTCAATAACAGACGTTGATCGGGCAAGTTTCTTGGAACATTGGTCTTGCTAGCCAGTGATTTTATTTCTTTTCGACAGTCGTAAAAGGAATCAGATTAGAATAATCCTTATGTTTATGATAGAAGTTGTTTTGTACATAATTATTTATTTAGAGTCATATTTTAATGATTCAAATCATTTAAGAGACGTTATGAAACCCAAATTTTGTGTTGAAAGGCTATGTAGAAGCCGAAGGTCAAATGTGACTATTAAGTGTAACGTAATTAGTGATTTGAAAGGTAGTAGTGAATTTCGAGTATTGTGTGTAGGTATTTTTTTTGCAGGATGAATATTTGTACTATGATTTGTGTGTCTCATGTGTGATATTTTTTGTGAATTGTAAATATGTATTTATTGCTTGTTTCTTGTAAACGGGGATCAGAGTTATTATCACTTTAGTGAAAACTGCAGTTTAGGTAGGGAATTAGCTACCATAATTTTACGAAAAGTGAGAACATAGGAGGATCTGTGAATTTTATTTGTACAGTGATTTTCATTCATTAGAATACAGGTTATTTGTTATTTAAAACTGTAAAATTGTGTTGGCTTGTTAATTGATCAGTAGTTTAGCAAAGACGAACCCACTACCGATAGGGAAGTTTATCCATAAATTGAGATATTCCCAGGGATGCGTGACGGTGTAATCACACGTCACGAAATAAGTAAATGACAGATTTACTTCAGTAACTGCTGTTACATAATTTAAATGTAATTTTGGTGACGGTTACAGTATATATGCTTGTAGAATGATTTTTGTAACATTGACACTTAGTTACCTCCCAATTTTGTTGGGACAGTATATGGTCACGTTAAATTGTGAAAACTTTACATTCGTTCGTAGAGCAACTTGCTTTAATCGGAAACAAAGTTTATGCAGCATATTCAAGTAAAAGGTGCTCAAAAATACAGGTAGAAGGTGTAAAGGATGGTTGTTTTCATCAATAAATCTGGATTTAAAAGGCTGAGGTTCAGCACTAGGTTATGCAAAACAATTCCCCTTTGAAATTCGTACTTCAAGTCATTGCAGTAGGAGTGGCCAATGGGGGGGCAACTTTAAAGAAGAATATAAAAGATCTTAAAAAGTTACTGTAAAAAATATTTAGAAAATAAATGATAATTAAGACAGTCACTTAGTTATTTGTAATAAAAATAATTGAAATACTGATAATTCAATTGAGTTGAATTGAAAAAATAAGTGTATCCCTGGAGTTATAAGCCGTTTTCTAGAATCTTTGTACTCTACATCTTCTAAAATGTTGCTGTTTTTTTACACGAACTAAAAGATACTAAAATATTTGGCGCCCCAATTAATATGACTGTTCTTTCTTACCACTCTCACCCTGAAATTGTGGCCACCCGCATGACACAAGTGTGTATTGGTATGCAGACTTCGCAGGGAAAATGTCGCTTTTTTTATCATAACATGGCGCGGAGACTGACTCAGCCTTTTCAATACGGTTTATTGACGAAAGTTTGACACTCCCTACCCATTCTGTGCGTTTGTTCAATTTTTCTAAACAGCGTGTACCGTATAGTAGTGAACGAGTCAAAACTAAGACGGTGGTCACAGTCGAGCCGATTTTGGCGGAAATTTCTGTGAGCCGATATCCGACCGGCAAAACCAAACGAAACAGATTTTCTTTTTAGGGACTATGTTTCCGGACGCTGTCCGAAGAAATCGTCCGGAATTAATGTCACTTTACGTCATAAAGACGGAAAATGTTACATTACGAGTAAAATGTTTCCAGTCTCCTAAAATCGCCTCGGCTGGAATTTATGACGAGTCATGTAACATTTCCTCACATGTATTGTAACACGTTTTATTTCATACTACGTCGCATTTTCTTCCTTTTATTTTAATTTCTTATTGCAATATTTCAGGAACCACGGGTGCCAATAAAGAATTGTCCACGGCGCCAGAGTCCCCTAGAATCTTCATGTCTGGGAAACAATTGCAGTGCTCTGCAAATTTTAAAATTAAATTCAAAGGTAAAGAGATGCTTCTGAAATCGATAAAAGATTAATTCAATGAAGCAAATGAAAAGTTAATACTCCAGAAATCGGAAGAAAGATATAAAAAAGAATATGAAAATTTTTCTTCGTGGAAAAATACAAACATTAACATGATTAATGAGGATGAAATGTTGGCTTACTTATCGGTAGGGGGCGGATTTTGATGACCTAAATCATCGCAAAACATTATAAATAAAATGCTCTTAAAATGCTTTAAAAATGACCTAAAACCAAAGAAAAATGACATAAAAAATCTTATCAAAACGAGTTCGGATGAACAACTCAAGCTGTTGGATACGATACTGATGTAATCGAGGCTTTTGTCATTCGTTCGAGTGAACTCAGCTTGCAAACTGTTGGTTTGGACAGTTCTTTACCAGTAAATTTCTGTCTTTAGTTATCCCGAAATAGGCCGAACCGGCAATGGCGCTGATAAACATCACAAAAATTACATACTCACAACGGCTCTCAAAACAATTTCTGAGCGAAAAAATCGAATAGGCTACTGAGTAATTCTGTGAAGAAAATTTGTTACATATCGTAAATATTATTTGAAGCACGTATCACTAAAAATGACATTAAAACCAATGAAATCAGCAAAAATGCATTAAAAAAGGCGGGAAAAGGTAAAAAAGTCTTATTATTTGAAATCGACAAAAAATGCAAAATAATGACATAAAAATGGGTCATTTCCTTTTGTCATGACATAAAATGAATTTCTATACTAAACGGCATTATTCTAAAAGGAAAAGAAAAACTGACGTTTCATTAAAATTCGCCCCCTACTTATCAGACTTTATTCTCTATTTTTGTCATCTATTAACTATATTTTTCATGAATGATTAAGCTTCCTTCTCATTATTGTAATCAAATACCTTGTCAGTGCTGGCCATGCATTTATAACACTAATCTGAAACGTTGGTACAAAATTTCCAAGTTCATAAGTTGGTATGAGGTTTCATGACGACGTTCAATTTGCGGACCTGCTGGACCGGACTTGCTGGATCGGACGTAAAGAACCGAAAAGCGACATAGTATGAAACAAAGACCATTTCCTTTTACTACCACGTGTTTGGACGAATCCAGCATATCACACAAACACGTCCGTCTTCGTTCGACCTAAATTTCGGTCCAAATCGGCTCCACCGAGACCGCCGCCTGCGTCCGTCCCCGGCGGGTGCGTGGGCGTGGGCGTGGGGAGTCTCACCGAGGGCGGCGGCGAGCAGGCTGGCGCTGCCCAGCAGCTGCGGCACGCGAGAGCCCACGCGGCTGGTGAGCATCCCCACGAGCGGGTTGCACAGCAGCTGCACCAGCGCCTTGGACGCCAGCAGCAGCCCCACGCGCGACGACTCCGACAGCAGCGCCCCTCCGGCGCCGCCCACGCCGCCGCCCACGCCGCCGCCCGGCGCGTGCGCCACGGGAGCTCCGCGCGCCACCAGGCTACACAAACACACATACACACGTAAACATATAAAGGCGGCTCCACACACACACATACACACACACAAAGGTGGCTCTACACACACATAAAAGCGGCTCCGCATACACAAAGGCGGCTCCACACACACACACACAAACATAAAGGCATGTCCACACACACACACATAAAGGCGGCGCCACACACACGCATAAAGGCGGCTCCACACACACATAAAGGCGGCTCCACACACACGTACACACACACATAAAGACGGCTCCACACACACACACACACATAAAGGCAGGTCCACACACACACACATAAAGGCGGCTTCACACACACACATAAAGGCAGGTCCACACACACACACACATAAAGGCGGCTCCACACACACACATAAACCGGCTCTATACACACACATAAAGGCGGCTCCACACACACGTACACACACACATAAAGGCGGCTCCACACACACACACACACACACACACACACACACATAAAGGCAGGTCCACACACACACACATAAAGGCGGCTTCACACACACACATAAAGGCAGGTCCACACACACACACACACATAAAGGCGGCTCCACACACTCATATAAAGGCGGCTCCACACACACACATAAATCCGTCTCTACACACACACATAAAGGCGGCTCCACACACACACACACACACACACACACACATAGAGGCGGCTCCACACACACACACACACACACACACACACACACACACATACACATACATAAAGGCGGCTCCACACATGCGGCATTCGCCGAGCAGCGAGCTACCGCTCGCCCAATTCTGAACTGCTGATGTGTTCGGCGAATGTTCGCTCCCTTTGATGTGTCCAAAAGACCGACACGCGGTGGGTAGGGCGAATACTGAACGTTCGTCACTTGGCAAATATGAAGCAACTCATCCACATAACTCAGGATTCGGCGAGCGGTTGCTCGCTGTTCGCCGAATAACGAAAGTGTGGAGCCGCCTTAGGGCCCATTGACCATGCGAACACAAACATAAGCATAACACATAGACGTAGACATTAACATAAAGGATCGACTGAAGTATTCACAATATCGAACATAAACGTAAGCAAAATAAGAGTCTCTTTTGGCTGTGAGACATTCTAGTTTACTATTGGTTGGATGTGAGGATGAATTTCGAGATTTCGACTGTGTCCATGAGGGGGGGGGGACTCATGTCATAGATTGCGTTAGTGCGTCTTCCGACTCACTTCGATACTCGATTTTGAGTTAACGTACTGTGATTGGTCCATTTCTTATTTCTGACATAAGCATAAGCACAGAAGCTTGAAGCTTACAAGTTGTTAAGTTAATGGTTTACGTGTTATGCTTATGCGAACGCATTGTGAATGGACGTAGCTTACGGACGGCATTGCTTACGGACGTAGACCTAACTTTTATGTTAATGCCGTACTTATGTTTGTTTGCATTGTGAATAGGCTTATACACTAGTGATGACATCAATAACAAAACACTGATGTTTAAAAACATTGACTTTAATACATCGATGTTTAAACTATCAATTTATTGTTAGTAATTCCGAGCGAGTAAACTGCTAAGAAAATTAGTCCCGTAAGTGTAGTGTATGTTTTTGCTCGTGAGATGACGGTGATCTTGTCCTGATGGATGGCGAAATCCGGCACCGACCGAGAGCAGAGGACAAGAAAGAGATCACATGTTTAAAAATCGAAAACGATTAGAAACCGTTGCCATGCTTATTCGCTTCGTGGAAATTCCGGCATTCTCTTACAGCAATTATAGTCCATAAACTCGTTAAAATCTTATTTAAGAATCTGTCTATGAAGACAACTACACAATTGCAGCAACATATTGAATGTTGATCTAGATGTTAACAAATGGACATGGCCCGTCTGTGTCCTACGGAAAACTCCCCAAGAACAGGAAATGTTCAAAATAGTTAAGCCCATGCTGTAGCTCAAAAAATGGAAATACTTTCACGCAAACTTGCACAAAATGATTATAAAATATTGTTAAATACATGTGGCAGATTTCCTGAATTTATAAACATTTCATCAACTATATTGCAATTTATTCTGGCGTCCGCCGTTGGTCCCCTTCTCCCAAATTGCTGATTTCCGGGTACCGAAACGGCACTTGATTATGGCTATTAATCGCGCCTCCAAGGTGCCAGCAGACGACCAGTTTTATTCGTCCTGGTGTATAGAGCCACGTGCTTAAGGGAGCAATCTCGTATTCACAGTTTTAACAAAAACTTTATCCACCTCCTGGTACAGATCTACGCGCACAGACGTCCGTCACTATGAACTCACCAATCAGGAACCTTTTTGCCTTGAGTAGTAAAACTGCCAAGAATTCCAAGCATGTTTGGAAAGTGTCAGTTACCTCAGAGCCAGCATTATCGTTGTGTTTGCAGTGACTCTCACCGAGTGATCCTTCGGATGGAGTCCCGACGGTTGCCGATTGTCGACACTAACTAGGTTGAATTCAGCAGTGGTTTGGAGAAGAATGCTAGCGGACGGCTGGTTTGAACGGTGGTTTCTTCGATCAACACCAGGCAAATGCCGGAGCAGTACCGTAACAAACGGGCCACGGATCGCGCCAGATCTTTCTTTTCACTTCCTTGTCCTATCCTCACACATACTTACACTTACACGCACTATACTACCACACATGCCGGGAGACCGGTCGGGAGTTTAGAGCTTTCCCGGCTGGGGCGGTGCCTCCGCTAGGGGAGATAACTGGAAGGAGAAATAGCCGGCAAGTCGTTGTGTACGTCTACACCGTATCTCAATATCCAAAGAGGGAGGAAGAGCGCCATCGCCCGTGACAAAACATTCACTACAGTAACGGAACTAATAACCATTGCAGTCGATGTGCCAAGAAATATCAGTCAATTTATCAGTTAACAAAGCGTGTTTGGCCATCGTCGTACTTACCAAATATGTATTTTTAATTATCTTGTTAATTTGAGGAAGAGGAGAATTATAAAAAAGTACGTTATGCTTTGTTGAATCGAGCAACGAGTTTTAAACCACTACATAAAAAAATTAATGCACCATTATTTTCGGTTATAGTATATAATTTATATTTAATTTTTCATCCCAGAAATGTCCAAGACCCTTATTAGAACACTTGTGCTCTAAAACGTTTGCAAATCTGATCTCGATTTCGCAAAATTTCACATTGTATGTTATCAATGTGGATAAATGGCTAGTAAATAGGATTTTGTGTTAATGTTTGATTTGTTTTCTCAAACGTTTCTATGCGTTATGGTTTCATTACAAGAACTAATGGTGCTACAGAATGGTACAGACTTTCACATAGTAAAGGTTTCTACTTTCCTTGGTAAGGACTGCCATTATGGTCTTGCTCCATCCTGTTGCCAGCTGCCATCTATCTCCGTCTAAAGTATATTTTTTTTGAAACTTTCTCAACTTTTCTTTTTTCTAATAGTAAAACCGAAATATCAATTTAATGTATTAAAGAAGAACAAATCCTCATCCTCAATGGCAAATTTCTTTGAAAAATTTGGAGCCGTTTTTAAGAAAAACAGCGTTTAACCGTTTCTGCAAGTGCAAAATTTGAAGCTCTTTTCACAGGAATGTATTGAATTTACAAAAACTTTACTTGGAGTCATTTGGAGCACTTCCACTCACAAAATGCAATAATTGTAACATTACTGCAAAATTGTATGTTAACGAAGGGAGAGATATTTCAAAAAAATTACATTTGTTTATTTTTTATAAAACCAAAGTATACACCAAAATAAACTTTACGTCGTATTAAACAGTGCAATTAGCACCATACGTTGGAAAAGTTTAAAGAAAAAATTTGGAGCCGTTTTTTTTTTGAGAAAAATACATGTGCACTTTTCTGAAAATGAGAAATTCCAATGTATTTTCACAAAAAAACTGTTGAGTAATCGAGAAACCCTATATATGATAGTATTTAAAGCACATCTACTCATAATTACGATAATTAGAACAAATTGCCGGTAATGTAAATATTAACGACGCACAGTGTGTAATTTTGGCAATCTAGGTGGACTTAATTACTAAACTACAAAAGTATGGATTGTTTACTGTTTTAGCTAACATATATTGAAACTAAATGATAATTCTCATATATGGAACAAGTTTTGTTAAAATATTTTGACTACAACTATTTTTTTTACAATAATAAAAAATCGCGCATTTCACGACTTGACACAGAAAACGACAATAAAACTTAAAATAATGTATATACAGTAAATAAATGTAACTAATTATTTTCATTATTAATTTTTAATATTTCAAGAAGAAAATAAAAATATAGATCAGTCACTATGGAAACAAATTAAAGAATTAGAGTAAAAGAGAACTATTACATGCTAGTGTACTTTCAGTCGCCATCCGATGAATCCTCGGATGAGGTAATGCCATGTACTTCTTCAGGGTCTTGTTGATCAATGTCTAGCAAATTAACAATTTCTTGATTGTATTTCTTCTTTTTTGGTTTTGGAGATCCCTGTAGACTTGCAATGTATGGATCCGATGTAATGAGAAACCTGTTCATGAGATCAGTGTTTGTGTCTTTTCTTGATGTTTTCCTTGTAAATAGTTCCCTGAACTTCCTGTTGTCTTTATTTCTTGCTTCCGGAGCTTCTTCAGATAGCTGTCCAATAGGTAGAATGCAACTATCAACTATGTCGCTTCCGTGGAAGAGAATCTTATGTAGAGTTACAGGCATGCGATACCACTGGTAATGTTGGAGATGTAGGTCTCGTGTGTCATAAACAAATTTTTGAAAAGTATTGAAGTTGATTTTTTCACCACTGTTTAGGCATTCCAATATGATCCCAAAACGTTTTATTATGTCTAGATTTATTCCAGTTATTTCCGAAGATATCTCGGGATTTCTGAAGAACTTTCGGGCACTATTTCCATCATTAGTATTGCCACTTTGTGGTTTAGGCATATCGATCAACAGTCCCAACTCCTGCCGAAATTTATCTTGGATATTTTTCTTTCATTGAGCTACTTTTTCTTTATTTTCAGTTCCTCTTACACGACTTGTTTGAATTTCCAGACGATACGAAATGTGCAGGAGACATTCAAATACTCTTATCCAGGAATGAAGAGGAGATATTCCGAAGCAGAGATATTCTTTCTTCACTTTTTTTGTGCGTAGAGCTGTCTGTGTGGAAGAACACGATGAAATGGCATTGCAGACTTTGCCATCCACCATGTAAAAAATCATTTTTGGTGTAATGGAAATTTCTGAATGGAGAATTGCATAGTAGTGGGAGTTAATAACCCTATCTGTTGTTCTACTTTGCTTACTTCAGTGTTAATTACACTTGACGTTTCTTTTGCAAAAATAAATTTTATAGGGCGGCAATACTTAGTTGAAGACGGTGTGGAATTTTTCCAAATTACATTTTCTCCACCAACAGTCTGCATTTGTATTGGCACCATAGACACACTAAACAAATTTTCGTCTGAGTAATTTTCTTCAATGAACTTTTGTCTGTATTTGTTTTGCTCTGAACCATCGCAACCCCATTTTATAATAATTTCAAAAATAGCATTAGATTGTAGTTGAAATTTCTCTCTGATATCTTGGATTTCGCATAAACGACGAATTGTATGGTAAATAACTGACTGTAGAGGTATCTCAGCCGATATTTCTGTCACTTTCACTCCTCCTGGATAGCACATGACTTTTGCTTCGTTAACTCTGTAATACGGTGGATATAATTTACAATTTGTTTTTCGGCTTGCTCTCGTATTCGTAAATATTGCCGAGTAGACAAATTCGTACTCACCATTAGAGCGAGTGCTTGTTCTGGAGAGAAAAAAGATGGTTCCTGATGCAACGATCTTCGTACTTTCTTAATTTTTGTGCCTCTATTAGGAGAAGCAAGTACAAGTTCCTTCACTATGTTCGAAGAATCTCTTTTTCCTTCATTCCTTAATTTTATTCCGGTAGCTGTTCCCAATTCTTCTGTGGATAAACATAAGAGCTGTTTTACTCTCCGTCCTTCAGCTCTAGGCCACACGAACTAAATGACATAACTGTACGGCCAACGCCTCTAGTAGTATCATCTAATTGTGATGTCCTTGGAGCAATTGTTGATAAATTTATTGAAAATTTGATGCCTTCCTTCAGCCACGATGAGTAATTTTCTAGAAAACACTGTTTATGCCTCGCACATTTTTTCCATTTTCTGGTGATTAACTGGCAAAAATTTTTAATTTGAATTTTTATGGGCATGATTGAAGTGTCGGTAATAGTTTCCTCACCTAATTCGTGTAAAACATACGATAGCACGGCGTCATACCTTGCTTCCGTGGAGCTTTCACACCATATATGAAATAGCGTCCTGCGTGAAATCAAGCGCTCCACTGCGAAAAAAAATTAAAACCTCGTGAGTGCGCAGGTATGCGCAGCTGATCTTTCATGATTCCAATAGCCAAATGAATAAGGTTTAATACCTACATAGTCACAAACGTCAACTCCTGTAAACTCTGTATTAAAAGTCTAGATACATTTGTAAAATGGCGCGAAAGTAGAACTAAAATTACTTACTTTTTCAAAAGACCCCCACGAGCAATCGCAAACACTTTTTGCTTATCTTTAGGCACTAATAAAAAGAAGAAACACCCAAAAACACAATTATTTAATCACTATCTCTCTGTGAGTAGAAGGCGATGAGCAATGGTCTCCAACACGAGATGTACTGAAATGCGATTGACAGAGCCGCGCGGTGTCAGCGCGAGATCGTGCAAGTTTGAACTTGTTCTACTGCCGCCTCAAGCGATGCAGAAGAAAAACAATATCCAATTCATACACTATGGACATTCTAAAATCAAACAAATACCCAACTTAATTCATTTGAGTACTTTGGAAAATTGAATTATGTCCACCTAGATGGCCGAAATTACACACCGTGCGACATGAGAAACGAGTAAAAAAATACATTTTTGTAAATTTTGGAAAAATAAAAGAATAGAGCAAAAAGATGACAATTTTTAAGGCATTTTTAATAAAATGGAGATTAAGCAGTATTGTAAACGCGAAATTTGAATCTCTTTTCACATGAATCTATTGAGTGTACGAAAACTTAATTTGATGATCTTTAACTCGCAAATAAAATAATGTATACAAATCCGCAAATGAAATAATGTATATATTATATTAACGATGTGAGATATTTTTAAAAAACTACATTTGTATAATTTTTGAAAAAACAAAAGTGTACACCAAAATAAACTTCATGTCATATTAAACAGTGTCATTACCAGTATCCGTTGGAAACGTTTGAAGAAAAAATTTTGAATCGTTTTCGAGAAAATGGCATTTGAGCATTTTTGAAAATGCGGAAATTTGGGATCTTTCTGACAGAAAACCGTTTATATGGCATTATTTAAAGAACATGTACTCATAAATACAAGAATGTGAACAAATTGTCGCTAATGTACATGTTAACGACGTGAAAGACAAGTAAAAAAAATTACATTTTTGTAATTTTGAAAAAACAACAACAAAAGAATAGAGCAATATGGCGTTTATGGTATCTTATAGAACGCATTTAGCTCTATCCCTAACAAAAATTTAAAGAAAAATTTTGAAGACTTGATAAAATCTTTTTTTTTTGTTATTTTGTAAAATTGCAAACATTGCACTAATACTTCACGGAAACTAGTAAACTTTTCAAAAGCTCTACGAGACGTTAATGAATGAATTATTTATGGACAACAAATTTCATTTGAAGGAAACATCTCTGTCTTCAATTTTATAGTTGTAGGAATACGCTGGAAAAAATTCAAACTTTTGAAATTATGAGAAACTTGATTTTGTATCATATCTGTAGTTTATCCTGTGTCATATCTAGAAAGAAAATAAATCGTTTAGTTCTTTCGCAATCAATATCAATTTTTTTGGCTGATTTATTGAAAGCTTCAACTAAAGCCAGCACAACATAACATTTTGAAAAAACCAAAAGAGCCAAAAATTGAGGAATGTAGCACAAGGTTTCTCCAAACCACGCAGTCGACGGTTCCTTTTATTGGTTTTCATATTAGCTTTAGATTATGCCTCACAAAACGCAGCTGAGAATTGTTGCTGCATCAGGCTTCCCGTAGCACTCGCTGGAAAAATGAAGTTCCAGCACTTCCGCTGGCACAGTTATTCCGTGTTTACTCTCGTCAGCGACACGATGCAATTGAGGAACATTCCTCGAATTTCCAGGAGTCCACCACCAATGGACTGCCGAGAGTTGCGAATTAATAATATTCACAGTAGATTCGTTATTTTTGTCAGTGCAATGGACATTCCAGTATTTCAACGTAGTCATTCGCTTCCGAATGACAGCGGGAATGCTGCTCAACTAAACCACACAAAATTGTTTTCCAAAACAGTCTGCTTAAGACAAGAAATATAATAATTCCATTTAGCATTGCATTAGATTATTTTTTAAAGCAATCGTCACGAATACCACAATAATGCATAATAACACTATGGACGTGTATGATACGGCAGTTATTTGCGTACCAGAAATACAAAAAAATATTTTCAATAATGCAACACCTGAATAGTAACTTTTGAATGGCGGGAGTCCTCTACCTTCAAGCCTTGCTGACGCATGACGTCAGCTGTTTCGTAAGGAGTGCCACAGTGAGTATGAGACTTTTGTCGGTACGCGCAGAACGGGAATTGACGGAACAATAAAATGTTTATGTATTTTGTCAAATTCGAGTTTCAGTAATGTTGTTGCTTTTTCACTTTTCCACTATTCCTGTCTATCTAACAAAACCAGACGCATCTCTCAGTTGATCGGAGGCTACGTAGTTTTCTTTCATTGGAAATTAAGGAAATAGAATCTATTTCACAAATTTCCAATGAGATTCAATAATTTCCATTTTTTGTTAGGTGCAGAATTCCAAAAAATCGGAAAACATCTGCAAACAACTACAAAGACCTTTACTTTCTAAAAGAAGAAGCGATCGACGAGATGTCGTTTAAATATAACTGAAGCGCTGACTATTGAGACGTTACGCACTGCAGTGGCAACGTCAATTGTCTCTGAGCCATCTCAGCCGGTTCAGATTGATTGATTAATGATTACGGGTACCACAACTACTATGGTCATTAGTCATTTTGCTCGGGAGATGGCGGTGGTCTTTCCCCGCTGGATGGCCAGATAAGGCGCCGACCGACTGCTGGCTAGCGGGGTTTTCCTCAACCAGGTATCTCCCACCAGCGGGGCACCGTCCCAGTCGCGACAAGTTCTAAGTCCCCAACCGATCTCCCGGGATGTGTGGTAGTGTAGTGCATGTTAGTGTGTGCGTGTGTATGTGTGTGTGTGTGTGAGTGTGGTGTGTGTGCGTGTGTAAGGGGAGAGGATAGGACAAGGAAGAGGAAGGAAGGATCGCGCGTGGTCCGTGGTCCGTTTGTTAGGGTACTGCTCCGGCATTCGCCTGGTGTTGATCGGAGAAACCACGGAAAACTACCGATCAGAGCAGCCGGCCGCTAGAATTCTCCGCTACACAGGACTGAATTCGATCCGGTTGAGCGTGCGTAAAGGCGCCAGCGCGGGATCACCTGAAGTCGCGATGAAGATGGCGGTGGTCTTTCCCCGCTGGATGGCCAGATAAGGCGCCGACCGACTGCTGGCTAGCGGGGTTTTCCTCAACCAGGTATCTCCCACCAGCGGGGCACCGTCCCAGTCGCGACAAGTTCTAAGTCCCCAACCGATCTCCCGGGATGTGTGGTAGTGTAGTGCATGTTAGTGTGTGCGTGTGTATGTGTGTGTGTGTGTGTGTGTGTGAGTGTGGTGTGTGTGCGTGTGTAAGGGGAGAGGATAGGACAAGGAAGAGGAAGGAAGGATCGCGCGTGGTCCGTGGTCCGTTTGTTAGGGTACTGCTCCGGCATTCGCCTGGTGTTGATCGGAGAAACCACGGAAAACTACCGATCAGAGCAGCCGGCCGCTAGAATTCTCCGCTACACAGCGACTGAATTCGAGCCGGTTGAGCGTGCGTGAGGGCGCCAGCGCGGGATCACCTGAAGTCGCGCAGATCTGCAGCGCCGTGCGAGCAGTTGGGCGGGGCAGCGCCCGCGGCCGCGGCTTCGTGCCGCACCAGCAGCACCGTCGCTGGCCCCTCCGCCCCCGCCGCGCGCGGCGACGGCCTCGCAGCAGCCGCAGCCGCCGCTGCCATCGCGAAATCGTAGTCCGCCTGGTGCAGGTAGTCCGGCAGGATGGGCACTGCAATTGAAATGGAGTCGCTTAGTCTAAGGCTACGGACACAGTGTAGTCGAATTATCGGTCGCTCACTTCCGGACGACTGCCAGCGAAATCGTCCGACTTATTTCATCCGAAAAACGCCTGAATGTTACACCGGAAATTGGTCAATGTATTCCTATGATCCTATGATTCAGCGGTTCATTGCTTGGATCATTTGCGAGAATCACGCTTTAGACCACCTATATGTATTGCAGGTAGTCTTGGTATTACAGGTGGCATTGACTCTCAATCTGATTTCGGGCGAATGGAAACGACAAAATCAAACAAAACAGATTTTCGTTCAACAGCCTATGTTTCCGGGCGCTGTCAGAAGAGATCGTTTAACCCGAACGACCCGTCAATATGCCCGTTTTAATAAAACGTGTTTGAATGAATCGTGCATATCGCACATAAACGTCTGACGTCGACCGAATGAAATATTGGCCAAAATCGGTTCTGTGAACGCCGTCTAAGGCTTGGAGGTCTTTTTACACGGTACAGTTATCGTGCAGACTTTCATACAGAAACTGTATAGAATCTTCAAGGTCCCAAACTGAAAGTATAAAAGCGAAATATGTGTTTACACGGTCTGCGCATTATCTGCAAGTTTTCTGTACGAGTTGCCACGACACGCCCATGAGGACTTCTGCCGGTACACAAATGAATTGCTGAATTGCGCCCTCCGAGTACATTAATTCGCGATATTTGTGTGTATGTATGTGTGTGTGAAAGAGAGAGAAGAGAAGAGAGAGAGAGAGAGAGAGAGAGAGAGAGTTCAATATGTTGCGTCTTCGTTTACGTAACGCATCTCTGAATCCATGCTGAGCGTTGAGCGCATGCCATGGAGTAATCCTCCGTTATTATCTTTGTCAAGTCTCGTCACGTCGCAGTCAGTCAGTGCCTTTTATCCCTTCGGCCAGAGGCTCGGCGTCGTTAGATTCCGGAGTTCCTAGCCCTTCACCCAACGAGGAACCCGCGATGCCTCGATTTCTCTTCACCGCCCAGACTTCACCGAGCGAAGTAGATAAACTCGCCTTGCAAATGCCGGTCGTGTTCGCGCGTTCTGAGCTACTTTATTATTTTTTTAAAGTACTATTACTAAACATAGGGAAAATAGAAAGACCGTCAGCGTTGTCGCTACAAGTATCGTTGTGACTGCGAAAGCTTTAATGGGTAAGCAGAAAAACCGTTCCGAATACAGGAAGTCCTTGTTGCAGAAGTAAGATTCAGTAACCTCATATTTTCAAGAGGCAGTAAAATAAACGCACCAGAAAATCCGAGAATTCAAATCCGACACGTCAATACACAAAATCTCACGAATCAAACCTAACCCAACTAGATAGAGAGATATTTATTGAAGTTTGCTTTGAGCTAATGCTCGGTAGCAAACATGATTACTACTAGATTTACAATTATAAAACTATTACGAATATTTATAAATATAATTTCAATTAGAATTAGAAATTCCTAGAGATTGTAGTTCTATTTAATTTTTAGTTATCTCTAAATTGACTTATAGCTTGTCTAACACTTCACTTCATATCACTACACTACACTGCATTACACTGCACTGCACTAAACTATCACGAAACACATCAAACCTTTTTTATTTTCTTGCAACACAAACTTGCCAAAAGATGTCTGAGCAAACCGGATTCGGTTCCGATCTTGTCAGCCTAATTACTATCTGTTTAATCCACTTAAATATGATTTAAGAGGCCAAATATTTCCTCTGACTAAGAGATGAGAAAGTAGTAAATACATAGGTTGCTTCTCAATCATAAATCCTTGTTCCTAAGGGCATTGGAAAGGTGTCTCGAATGGACCTTTATATACTGAAATAAAATTTTTAAATTTTTAATATTTTATATAGTTAATATTATATTATATATAATATTTTTTAATAGTTTATAAATTTTGTTCTGAAGTTGTAATCCATTATAATAATTGAGTTCAAATACTTATTGACTTATAATATTTCTCGCTGGCTACGAATTATTTACAAACACATATTAAATTTAATTAATTTAACAGAACAATACACTTAAACTTGGCCTAACGTATCCATAGGCGAGTCTTTGAACTTATAAAGTATAAATTTAAATAATTTGATGTTTTAATTGGTACATGCATGGGAAGTCTTAAATATAATATATAAAAATAAATGTTTGTTCGTATTTTATGCGCTACCGTACCGTTCATCCGATTGCGATGAAACTATGTCAACTTATTGCTTACACTTCCGCTAAGAATGTAGGCACAGTGCAATGGGAATGTGCGTATACCTGTCGCACATAGACGCGCATTAATGATGATTTTATACATTTATGCTGACTGAAGCGCCCCTGAACAGAAGCTGTACGCAACCCGCCGCACCCTCAAGTATTAAGCGTGACTTTATTGCTTATCCTCCCCCTGCTATTGTGAAATATTAGCTGGAATTATGACTTGAACGTTCTCTCGGACAAGTAAATCAAATTTCTCCAAGGCAGTGTCATAGCAATGCATAACCAAACTAGAGGAGGAATGTTTTAACAATAGGCTAGTTGACAACCATGTCCAAACGAGGACATAGAGCAAACCTATACTAGCGAGAAAGTCTTTCATCTATTAGTTTTTTTGCATAGCGTAGCGCAAAATATAATTACCTATTTTACGGACTATAAGACGTACTTTTTTCTTCGAAACATAGCCGAAACAAAATGTAGGTGCGTCTTACACTCGAAATTAATATAAAAATGTTTATTGCTGGTTTTAAAATTTCCGCCAGTCTTAAAAATGGCCAAGTATTTAATGTCACGGGAAACCTATCTCTATTTGGCATCATTGGATTCAACTGGCAGCAGCAGTGCACCGATGTGAGGAACATGAACCCTGCCTTCACAAACCCAGAACATTGTCTAGCCTCTGATGCGCCATTGCAATCTACAATTCCAATCTTGCCTGTGAACTTGAAAGTGATACCGGTAAAATACAATATTTAGTAGCTAGTTTCGTTGAAGATTTTCAGGAATTTTTAAGGTCATTTCGGGTTTATACACTAAGAATTATTTTTAGTCTGCCTTTGCAATCTAATAATAAAAATGGTAAAACTTTTATTTAAAAAATGCTTAAAAATTAAGGTGCGTCTTGTAGTCCGTAGCGTCTTATACTCCGTCAAATACGGTAACAATCACGTGACCTGTAACGTGTAAAGTGTAATACATTGCAATAGCGAAGTATTGCCGGGTATACTAGTATTTAATAAAACTTTATAGCAAGTTTAAGTGTAAGTTAAGTGTTCTGTTAATTTAATAGGGTTTGTAAATAATTGTTTGCCAGCGAGAAACATTACAAGTGAAAAGTGACAAATACAAACTTATTGACGTACACCCGTTAATAAACAAACATCTCACCGACCACCGTGAGCAGCACGTTGTCCAGCAGCAGCGAGGCGTACACCAGCGCCACCTGCAGGCGACGGGAGGCGCGCAGCTGCGCCAGGCGCCGGCGCCAGGCGGGGCCCTCCGCCTCCAGCGCCCCCGCCCCCGCCCCCGCCCCCGCCTCCGCCTCCGCCCCCGAGCCGGCCTCCGCCGTCGCCTCCGCCGCTGGCTGCATGGTTCTCCTGCGCAAAACACGGCTGCTTAATCTTCTTGCACTCCCAGCGTACGTTATAAGAAACGTGACAAATGTATTTAATTGTAATGGTTTTCTGACCTTAATAAAAACAAACACTAAACTATTTTTGACGTTTCAACCCTAGTTGGGGCCCTTTTCAAACATATGTTGCCCAGGTTAGTTGAAAACACATCATGAACAATACATTAGGATTTTATTAAAAATTATAAATGTTGTAAAAAACATTGGTCAAGTATGTATAGTCGCCAACATAATCTGGCCAAATGTTTTTATAACAGACAATATTTTATTCAAATGCTAATTGATAGCTTATGATGTGTTTTAAACAAACCTGGATAATTGATTTTTGAAAAAGACCACAATTAGAGTTGAAACATGAAAAAATAAATTAAATTGTTAAAAAATATTCTAGAGCCTTTTTTTATTAAGGTTATAACATTTCAATTTCAATTAAATGAACAAGATAACAGATGTAAATATATTCCTTAATTCCTTATGACAAATGTATTGTCATTTAATTGCCATTCTTGAATACTAGATGTCGATTTAGCCGTGATGGCAAGAGCATTGTATGCTCTAGGCCAGGGTGTATTCATGACTTGCGTCGTTTCGAATCTAAAAATCGTGCTTAACACAGGCTTCTTAAAGCTTGGCGATTTGGAGCGCTTTAGTAGTGTAGTTTAGCAATTTAGCAATGAATTAGCACTATAAGTTGCAAAATATGCTACCAGAACCCTAACACTGACTACTGAATATCTCGAATTCACTCTATTGATCACGAAAAACTGAAAGGAAAACGAGCTTGAAATGGATGTTGCCAGACTCAGATTGTGGCAGTGGCCCAGAATGTAAATAGGTGAAATCCTATTCTTAACTATTTTTATAGACACGAATTTAAACATTAACACATCTACAGAAGGATCAAAAAATTCTTTGTCTTATAACATATTATTAACATATTCTTCGTTAAAAAGACGTTTTATAATTTATAACTTCGCATTATTGATGAAAATCAAGAGAGTTAAGTCCTTCATATTCATTAATTTCATTACTGATCAATGATTTCGAACATTAATTACGGTTAATTAATCCATAGATATAAAATATAAAAGAAATCATATAGATTTATTCAATTCCCTTTTGTGAAATTGCGTGATATTTAGAAAATAATGACAAATCGATACAAAATTAGACTTAGCTCACAAAAAAAGTAACATAATCGGTTAGAAGTACCAGAGATGAAAGCGCAACATAATATTTCTGCTACAATGCTTGAAAATGCAGAATTCGCTTAATATCAGTGATTCTCATAATAGTCATGCATGCTTATCATTTAACCCGAGAGACTCGTGTATTCACCAATATATGTAATCGCTCATATACGGTCAGCGGCTGAGCTGGCTTGTAATTGTACTCAATACGTATTCTGTACATGTAGTACCTCTATAGGTCGTCCGTTGTTTGAACTGTAACCTCTATAACCATGCCATTTCATTCCCAAATTCTGTTTGAAGGGCGAAACGTTAATAAGCTAAAACCGTAACGAAAACGAGTGAAGGAGCATGTCAAAAGACGCTTACAAGAATGAGCCAAATAGAACATTCTTAAATCGTTTATTTTAACGGTACGATTTTAAGAAGTGCTCGTAGAAATGTTAGCGGCAAATCGAACTAAACAGTCTAAAAAGCTAAACATAAATTAAAATTATGATTATTACGTTGATGATATCATCAAGGTAAAATTTTTACGGTGCAAAATAATATAGATAATAATAATGTTTGCAATGAAACAGGTAATTCGAAAAAGGAATTTTGGGCAGAGATCCACGAGTCCTTACAAGGAACTAAATCTGGACTGCAACTATCTCTCCAGGGAGCTGTTAAGATTCTCCCGAAATAAATTTAAAACATTCTCAGTAAGCTGAACTAATTTTACGTCTACAGTTTAAGTGAATTTACTTAATAAATTACATTCAAGTCTGGATTTGACAAGTGTGAAAGTTTTTGTAAATATCTCACTAAAAGGTAATTGTTGACTGGGATATAAATGTTCTGTTGTGAATTGCCCAGGAAAGAAACTTTTGATTATGGTATTGTTTGGATGCAATAGCTTGGAGACTTTTAATTGTATCTAACGATCGCATTTTTGGACAAATGCTCAATTTTTCATTCATTTAGTGTTGTAAAAAGGCTTGTACCATGTTACCCAACAATTCGTAGAATTTTTAAATTAAAGAGAAACAATGAGTGCTTCTTGCAATGAAACGATTGTGAGATAAAGAATGGCTTAATATTCAGCTACGGTTATTTGTATCACGTGGAATGATAACAATAAATACAAAAACGAAAAATTGAATTTGTGTATGAAACTACATTTTAGAGAATGTGTCGTGTGTGTAAGAGTGCCAGATACTGTGACATGTATCATGTGATTAAAGATCGTTAATTTTCCAAAAATAACATTTCTATTTAGTCTGCACAGACTTAAAACTAACGAGTCTTTGAAAGAATCGAAACAAGCAGCTCAAGGTATGTTCAACATCTGGAAAATCACACAAATCCTTTGGCCATTTGTATTACGTGGAATGATAATGTAGTTAAAAATAATAATTCTAAAAACGAACAATTGAAATTATTTATGAAACTACATTTTAGAAAATGTGTCGTTTATGTAACACAGTGTCGGGCTCTGAAACTGTTCATCGCCTGGAAAATTACCCAAATCCTGTAGCCATCAACCTTCTACATTAATAATGAAGAAAACTACAGATTACCCAGAATTACACCCTTAAAACTCCATTGCAGATTTTCAATTAGTCACAATATATATTCCTCAACTTTGACTCCCATCCATTAGTTGAATCCTTTTATTCTAGACGCAAGAATATGGTGAAATTATCACTACAATATCTTCACTCACAATTTCTCATTGTAAACTGTCAATTTTATCATATTTACTAATTATTTTAATATAAAATAGAGTGTAAATTTACTTTGTTCAGAATTTTTTAAAAAATATTTAGTCCACTACAAGGCAGAGAACAATTTTGGCCAGTGGCGAATGCTGAACATTATTTCAAGTATACCGCACTTTATGGGATCTACCTTCACCATTGTCTTTTATTTTGAGCTTTTCGGAAATCCCAATACTATGAAATTCTGTCCTTAATAATTGTTCTGTAAGACAATTAAACAAATCATTAACTTCTTGATCATTAACACACTCCATTTTCACAGAAAAACTGAGAGAAGCGTAACTTACGAACGACCTGTTCATCGCAATATTTTGCGGTGCCTACCGACCGTCCAGACGCGCATCCTCCCCTCTCCCCGCCATTGAAACATGAAAAGCCCTAGGTTATCGCGGATGGCATGTGGTGCATTCGCCTGCGCTAGCGAATTCTCTGGACAGAATTAAGAACTGTTCGAAACTTCTCACTCTAACTCACTTCCTAGCGCTTACGGATGCGGAAGACTGACTGGCTCTCGGTAGCAAAACAGTTATTTTTTCGCATCTGTTTTTAAGCTTTCAAAATCTCAATCACTTTTTAGAGAATTACCAAACTTATGAAATATTTATTGTACACAGGATTACTAGGTATTCGGGCGGTATACGCGGTGTATCGAAGAATTTGCCACTGATTTTGGCTCTCAGACACTCTAATTACATGACAAAGACAGCAAAGAGGGAAAGAAAATGATGGTTCCGTTCCGTGCAAATGAGCAGCTAGAGCGCAGCAGCGCTGTGGTACTTACGGCGGGAGAGGCAGTCAGGGCGGCACTGGCACGGGCGGCGCGCGGGGGCGGCGCTTAAGAAGCGCCTTGGGCGGGCAGGGGCGGGGTGGGGGTTGGAGGGGACGGAGAGGAGGGGGAGAGCAGCCTCTGCCGCCGCCGCAGATGCTCCTCTCGCGCTCCGTTAGGTTAATCGGCAATCTGGCGCCGCCACCTGCTCCCGGCCGCGCTCCACCCACCCTCATCCGCCCTCATCCGCCTCGACCGCCCTCACATGCGCCCTCGCGAGCGCGCCGGCGCACGCACAGTGCGCCCGAATGACGCCCAACGAATTTAAGGCTCCCGCAGACCGGCGCGGAAGATCCGCAGCGGGTGCGGTGCGGAAAGCTCCGCACTAGACGCGGCGGCGGAAGATCTGCGGTGGGTGCGGTGCGGAAAGCTCCGCGCTAGACGCCGCGGCAGAATCCGCGCGTCCGTTCACATCACCTTTTATTGCACGTCCTCAGTACCCGTCCTCCGTACTCGTTGCCTCTTAAATGTAGGAAGCAGTGCAACTATCGATGGTAAGACTAAAGCCAGTGTGGCATAAGCGTTTACGCGTGTTCAAAACTAAAACTAAAATTAAAGAAGAATGGTTCAAAGTTTCGTATACGACAAGTTTCGTATATGACAAGTAGTTCAAATGAGTTTTATGCACTTGGAAGAATTATGTCTCTCATACTATGGAGCTCGACCCTTTACTTTTTTCTCTTGTGAATAAAGCCATATTTAAGTTCCTTACAATATCAACAATTTATTTAACATTTTACATTTAAAATTGTATGTTTATAAGGAGAAGAAAAACTTAATTTACTGACCTAAAAAGGTTACTTTACTGGCAACTTACTTTACTGGCAAGAAAGAGACGATATCAGGTTTTGCTTAATGGATCAAGGGAAAGTGATCGAAATAAGCGATCGAGATAGACAAAAATGTTAACGATTCCCTTGATTTTCCTTTTGCAGGAAATCTGTAGCGTAACTAAATGAGTGCGGGCCCACCCGCAAAACTTTTATCCAGATCCCTTTTATAAAAGTGTATATCAAACACAAGTAGTGTAAATAATAAAAATAATAAAAAAATCTAAATAAAAATATCCTGTAACAAATAATAAAAAATAATAAAAATATCCTGTAATAAATAATAATAAAAATATTCTTAACAAATTCATATTCATGAGTATATAGAAAAATCTGCCTTTATTATTTAATCTAAAATTAAGATTATGTTATAAAACCCACATTAATTGCTTAACCTATTGATTTAAGAACACGCTTTCATAAGCTACCGAAGGGCCTTCTGGAAGGTGCTGTTTTTAATCTTTTATTGTATCAACTGTTGCAAAGTATCAGAGAAAGTATCAGTGATTAATCTTCTTACAATCGCATAACATTCAACCTAAATGCCTGGGCCCTCTTTTACCTGTCCTTTTACCTTCAACCAGCCCTCTTTTACCTGGGTCTGCCCGCATTGCGAACCTTGCAGACCCGAACATTACGCCACTTACCGCAGTGGGGGTTTGCCATTGATTCCTGTTTTATACTATTTAACCGCAGGGATGACCACGAGGGATGAATGAATATCAGAGATACATGTTATGGAGGGGGGAGACGAAACACTTGGTAGAATAAGACGTCAACCTTGTCAGGATCACTGGGTGAGAACGCATGGCTTAAACGGGACTCGAACCCGTATCTTTCGTATCAGGATATTTTACTTCATCCAAGTACTTGCGCCACCAGATCAGCATGTCACGAAGGAAAATAGAAAGAACGAGAAATCTGAATAACCGGATTGTTAAGGAGGGCACGCGATTACTGCCTTTGAAGAATTCGAGTCGTTCTTGCCCATTCATTTTCATTGGCATCATTTTATAACACAAAATTCACTTCTGTAACTCACAGATATAGATGTCATCATGAAAAACGGATTTAGATGCCCTTTTTTCCCGCTCTCTCTCCATGTCTAACTCTCCAACATACCATGCCTAACTCTCAGTGCCATGGGAGTTATCGACTACGTTTCCAAATAGGTCGAAATTAAAGAAAAAATATGTTTAATATTTTCAAAATTTCTGTTATCATTCTAAGAATAAAATATTTTTCACATCACCTGTATGTGGTAACTGCGGTAATAACGTTTACCCTTTTCTCACTGTATGCAGAATAGTACCAAACATTTCATCCTATTTCAACATACATACAATCATTGTTCTAGTCAAGTTTCATAAATATATCCTAATTTTCTTTTGTCAGTTATTACGGCGTTACAGCATTATCCTATGATGGGCAGATAATTACCCTTTAAATTGCTCTACTACTTTTTATAATAAATAGTTCCACCTCATAAAGTATTCATTATCTTATTTTTATTTCCAACCATTTAGACAATCGAATGTAACAGGCCGTCATCGTTTCTGGAGGGATGTCAGAGATCGTCCAGCTGACCCCCGCAGAGAAGAAATTGTCCCTTGCAGGGTCGCAATTACCGTAAACAATTTACAGGTGCCTCATTTCCAATTAACACTCATTGAAGATTGCAATTAAGAAATATTGACTTTTAACACTTGGGTTGGTAAATAAGGGAATATTTATTTGCCCAGTAGCATTGAGAATCAGGCCAACTTTCTAGGTGACAGCCACTTCGTAAGAAGAGAAAGTATTGTAATAGTGCACCGGAAAACGGCGAATTTTCATCAGAAAAACTCATAGCGGGAGCGGATAAAAAAGTGGTTAAATCCTGTTGCTAAATTAGTAAATTACTTCCTCTAACACGCGGTGTAGCCTGAATCCATGTTTTGTGGGTCCCTGGTACAGAAAAATCGATTGATGGCCGCCCACCACCCACCGATGAGCGAGGGCTTGTGCAATCTCAGGAGGACGCGACGCGTTTCTGCGAAACGTGTCTGTCTGTCCGTCCGTCCATCCGTCTATCTGTCTGTTGCCAACGCAAGCGCCGAAACCGTTGAGCCGATTTTCTCCAAAACTGATATTCCCCGATCGTTCGAAAGCAACTCGATGTTTTGGGAGTTTTAAACGAATATTTAGATTTTTGAGGGTACTTTCCATAAAGTCTCAAAAACATTTTCAAAATTTTCTCAAAATGAATCCAATTTTTTAAATTAAAATTTGTCTTCGGATAGCACAAAGGACGCTTAAGAAAATAATTCAGGTTTCTTTTTCATTGAAATTCCAGATTTTTCGCTAATTTCAAAATGCAGTTCTTCTGGGGTCTTCCTAAAACAATATCGAATATAGAGGTTCTTTTCTTGAATAAAATTTGTTCTTATAAACAGAACTTGAAATAATGTCATGTTCAATTTTTTTGAAAATATGAGCAGTTTCTGTGTAACAATTGGTTTAAACAATTTTTCTCGGAAACCGCTCCCAATTTTTTCTGTAAATTTGAGATCCACAAAATGTGGATTCTGACTACACTACGTGTTAGAAAAAGTAATGTATTAAATGTAGGAACAGGATTTACCCTCTTTTTCATTGTCAGGGCCCGAAAATAAGTTTTTCTGTCGAAAATATGCAGTTTTCTGTCGCACGATTACAATAATTTCTCATCCTTCATTCGTAAGTGCTAGAGAGTTAAAAAGAACATTTACTCAAAAACCGATCGAAATTTGTTCTTCTAATTTTTCAATGGATAAAACAATAGGCGCTTAAAAGAATGGCAATCGTCTCATTTTCGTTGAACTGACTTTTCGAAAAATGACTAATTTAGAAATAATACGAGTAAGTATGTGCTGTTGTGGCTTCACTAGTTGATTTATTGTTTTTAAAATATTTGCTCAAAATTGACTTTTTACTTTCTCGCCTTTAAGTCGTAAGAAGAGAAATTATTGTAATAGTGCGTCAGAAAATGGCGAATTTTCGACATGAAAATTTGTATTGCAGGGCCCTGGCAACGAAAAAGTGGATAACTCTTATACCTAAATGTAGAAAATAACGTCCTCTAATACGCTGTTTCATCAGAATTCTCGTTTTGTGAGTTCATGATACCGACAAATTGATTTTTTTCGTATGTTGAAAAGACCGGTTAAGGTGGTTCGAGCGAGATATTCCCTAGTAGAGAGAGAGTCCATATTACAGTTAAAACTATTTATTTACGATACAAGTGGGAATTGCGAGACCTATATAAACGAAATAGAGACTCTTATGATGAATTTTATTTAATTATACGAATGAATTTTGTCATAGATGGAAAATGAATATATTTGAATACCACATAAAGACCTACCGTTGACTAGTTTCTTAACTAGTGCCAACAGATTGTGTGGCCAATGAATGAAATATTGAGGCATAAGATTGAATATAAAAAAGCGCTATTACCCAATTAGCAAGAGCAGAATTATAAAATGTAACGTTATAAACACATGTCTATATTTTCTTTCCAGTGATCGCTAATAATGACAAGAATTTCTCAGCTGAGTGGGGCGAAAAGTCTTTGGTAAATTGCGCAACGCCGTGATGTCCTTGATATTGGCATACCTGTTCAGTTCTCACGCTTCTTCTAAGTTTCGTTGTTTTGATTACTTTGAATACTGTACATGCCTGGTCGACAAGTGGAAAATATCTCTGTCTGAGCGAATTAGTGGAAGATTTGTTTCCATAGCGAAGAAGACGAAACAAAGCCTTCCAATGTCACACAGAACAGTGACATAGTAGAGTGTTTTCAAATATTTTTCAATGTTTGTTTCTCTCTCATTTTTATTTCTTTAATTATCTAAGCCAATGGTAGGATATACCTTAGATTATTCGATTACTTAACAAAAAGAGCAGAATATTCGTTCTCTCCTACTTTGTATAAAGCTTTGTATTGTAAGCGAACAGTTATTATTTCCAGCGGTGGGATTAAGTAATTCACTGCTTTTGCTAGTTGCAATGTTTTCAGCATAATTTTATATCATGTTATGATATTAATTTAGATGCAGACTATTGTGAAAAGTACATAACAAACTAATAATGATGAAATGAAATTACAGCATCATATAATTCTGAGAGCTTCATTATTTAGACCCCCAATAATAAAATTATCGCATTGTTGGAGATAAAATCTTCAAAAGAGATTTCCAAGTGGTAAGGTCTTTTGTAATTGTTTGCCTTGATGTTCTACTCAAAATGAAAGAATGTTTTGGAAATAAGACATGAGACCCATTGAAAATACATTACTACTGTTCAGGGTATGCGAGCAATTGAACAAAATATAGTGCTGTACAAAGAGTATATCTGCTGTAGAGAAAAGGGGTTTCTATTAAAAAACTAATACTACGAAAGGATGAATTTATCATTTCTCTTACAATTTCAGTTTTATTTGCCTATGGCTGGATGTAGATTCAGTGGGCCTCCAAGTACAAGATTGGTTTGGGAAGGCCTTCAGAAAAAATCATTAATTAACTAAAAAAACACTTATTATGATAGAATAAATCCTTGTACAAATACAAATGTAAATAAACAAATTGCTTACAAAGTGAAAATTACATTTTTAATTTTTCATTTACAAATTCATGTTCCATTCCAGTTATTTTTAAATTCAAACATTGCAGTTCAGTAAACAATTCGACTAATGATTATACTCAGATAAAAACATTTTATGGATTTTTTAATAATATTTATTTTAAAAAATACGAGCATGGGAGTCCCAAGACTTCTTATTTTGCTAGTAGGGAAATCCAGGTCTGCATTTACCTATACCTTGAATGGTTGATAATAGCACCAGCATACAAATATTTTATCATTTCTACACATTTGATACCACTAAAAAGTTCATTGAGGTGCTTACCTATGCTAAAGGTTGCTGCTTTGAGTTCCGTGTAGTAAGGTATCTTGCATATATGGTGTAGAAGATAATGACATCTACTTAGTATTTTGCATAATAAAAGAGAATATGGCTAAAATCAAAAGGCTTACATACAGCACAACGAAATAATAATACTGCACTGAAGAGATAAAAAGTCTATAAACTCTCAAGATCACCCATTTGCTCATAGAAAGTGATATCAAAGTGATTCATTTGGAATATTAATTAAATTGAGCTTTTCATTCAGATTACACAAATCATTACAACCATCACATTTCAGCCTTGCTGAATATCTGGTTAATATCAAGGGCAATGTTTTCCAGGAGTGAGGATCTTTTAATTGAGCCCAAAAGACCCAGAGGAATTCAATCTCTCTTGCCGAAGACTTGTCACTCAATTTGAACGAAGCGCGCTATGCGCGCGGTGTTGCCGAGCTGCTCGTTATCGTCCTGGCCCTCTAGGAAGGGCGCGAACGTCTCCAGTTGGACTGATTAAGGGCTATAATTTTGTAAATTTCTCCCATTTGAAACGGTGAATGTCCTTCAAATTGCGCATATTAATTCTTCGCAATGCTATCTACCTAAGAAACAGTTTTTAAAAACAATTTCAACAGTTAGTTTTCTCACAATTTTAAAATTTCAGGTCGGATCTGTCACGTCGCCATAAGAGCCCATGTTAAAACGACAAACTTTACGGTCTCATTACGCGAAAACTAGACGGTGAAAACCGTTCAAACTCTACCAGAACAACCTCTCATCTTTTGATTAAGACAATAAAAAAGGCATGTTAAACATAACACGTATCTCGCTCTAACCACCTCAAGAAGTTGGTGCTGGAGGCATTTTCGGTCAACCCTCAGAATTTTCAAAAATTGCAAACAACTTAAAAATAAATTAAATAAAAATGTCATGTTCATTTTTTTGAAAATATTAGTAGTTTAGCGTAATTTTACATTTTTGAAATTCGAATTTCCTGCACTTCTTTTAGTAGAATCTTTCAGAAGTTATCAGCAATTACCAAACGTAGGATACATATCAAACGTTTTAAAAATTAATCATTTAAGATTTTAAAGATAATTATAAAAGAACAATGTCAAAATAGAATATGATACATTAGTTCAATCAAAATAATTTATCCACAAACAACACTGAAATTTAAATAATTTTTTGTAATAGGGAATTCAATGCTGGACTTCATGACAGTTATTTTTTGGATCGGAAACCTACTTTCTGTCAAATTATATTGTTATTTTAATAAGATATCAAGAAAACAATTGTTTACTATTTGAAAAAGACAGTTGAAGTAACCAACACTTTCTTATTTTTCTTGGTGTTTGGGTCATTGCTTGTGATCTTTTTCAAATCTACATTTCATATTATCATTTCAAACAGTCAGTTCTAGTATAATCAATAATTTATTTTATTTCTTTTTTTGTCTTTAGATTCCTGTTTGGGACCTTTTTCAAAACAAAGTTCTAGAAATTATATTTTTACGAATAGCTATTATTATGTATAGTCCCCAACTAAATATATATTCCCCGGCTAAATTGAGAACTTAGATATCGGTTAAGTTTAGGAAATGGAAGTTGTTTAAAAGTAGTTTAATATATTGGAATATGCACTAAATGAAGCTCTTTTCAATTGTTTCATATTTGCAGTTGGTGTAATTGCCAAAGTTGCTCTAATACCAAACGGTCTCTTCAGCGTTCCTTCTGTGTAATAAAAGTTCTTACCTGTATGAAATTTGACACATAACTCGTTAAATGCATTAAAAAGAGAGTCCATAGTATACTATGTGAGCCAGTGTTAAAACCCGTACAATTCAGAAGTGCATTGAGTACTTCTAAAACTGTAAAGACGTTCACAGCTGGAAATACTGGTAACAAATACTAAAATTGCCCAAACCCAAGAAAAATTGCATTATTTTCTAAGGTAGTTCTAAACTATTCATGTGAATTTCGCTTTTAATGTGACAATCACTTGTAGTTCATCACTCATGTAGTACTACAACAAATGTAACCCTAATCTACTACTACATTTAGCAACAAACGAAACGTTTGTGAGAAAATTCTGCTGAGTTCATTACAAATTGAACGGAGGTGTGTTTATAAGAATTTTTAAATATTTTGTTCACAATCACTAATTATTATTTTAAGATATTTTAGAGCGTCTCAATTGCTCGTAGTTCTCTGACCATTTCCCGGGCATATTTTGCTAGTATCTTTCAGGAGTTATCTCGTTGCAATGCAACAATGGAATGCCACGATAGACAGTTTAATTTTCTCAGAATAACTTCACGCAGTTGGATGGTGTTCTGGTTGTATAAAATGAACTTTTGCAATCTCAAATGTGTTATCTTTATTTATGTGTTACCTACCATATATTACCTTTAAACGAATTAAGTTTTCGCGCCTTAAGCCCGTTTAACACGATTTTTTTTTCATCACTGTTCATCGGTACAGAAAAATGACGGACGAGCCGGGATGCAATCAGTATTTATAAAGTAGCGCAGCCAGCCCGTTCTTTGACTATTTAGAGATGCGCGCGCATACAGCTAGCGACCCTGGCGGATGTCACGTAAAACTACGGAGAACTGCTGTGGTATACGGATTTGATTGTAAAATTGCATGTATTATGAGCTGATTAAAAACTTAAAAGATAATTCGTATTAGTTCTTGATCTATTAGTTTTATATTCCTAGGATTTCAAGGGCAAATCATTAAATAATACATAAAATTACATCGAATCAACGTTTTAACCTTACATTTGACATGTATCAGAACATATTTGATATGCACCAACTGAATTCTTGTCCTTTTCCAGTTAACACATTAACACCAATGCCTGTGTCGCAAGGAGCGCACTGTTTTTCAATAAAATGCAACAGTAATGAAGGAAAGAACTGTGTTACTTTGTTTTTTACTTGTCCAATGAACCTAGAAAAGAAAGACAGAAATTTACCTCCTAACCGAAATGTTATTATCTCCTAGATACCCTGATTTACTATTTAGATTACTTTTTAGATTTACTTTCCTTCGAAATCGTTAAAAGCTTCTACTTCATATGTTTTAGTTATATGGATAATAAAATTAAAATGTATTAAAAAACTTTTTTGGTTGGTTTTATCAGAACGATGCTGTATTACGAATTGTAAGGCGGCGTAGTAATATTTGAATAGTAGTATTTGTAATATTGGATCGCTAGTCGCTGACCATCAAGACGTCATAGGACTTTAACACGGAGCTGCACGGAACTGTATAAATACATATACTATATTGCAATTTGTACAGAAAAATTACGCATGCTTCATTTTTCGGTATAGATTCCATTCAATTTAACTATCGCGCTCCTGGTGTCACTTTCTGGAACTTTTCCTCTTTTGCTTTTTTGAGGTGCTATGTGATTAAGTCTTCTTCTTCTTCTTCTTCTTCTTCTTCTTCTTCTTCTTCTTCATTTCAAGGGTTAGGTTCTAGAACCTGTTCCGGTGTTCACTTCCTTCTGGGCCTTCCTAGTAGGAAGTTCCTACATCTCTTCTTCCTCTGCATCTATTGTCCACCGCGAGTGCTGGTAATCTGCTATAGGACATTCTTCTTAGATGTTCATGCACTTTTTATGATATCTTTCCAGTTTCTTCAGCCGTGGTTCGACCACCAGTTTATTTCTTATTTCTGTATTTTTCTTTTTATCTAAGATGTGGTAATCTATGGTGTTTCTCTAAAATTTCATTTCTGTTGCCTGGATTTTTTTTTTTTTTTTTTTTTAATTTGTTGCGTCTACACCTTGACGCAACGCGTCTCCAAGCTCCTTAAGGGGCGTTGAGCGCTTTGCACTCCTCGGAGTAATCCTCCATTAACGTGCTTTTCTCCATTAACGTGCTTTTAACATTTAAGTTAACATTTTTTGACGACGCTCTTGCTTCGTCTCCATACTTTGACATTGGCATAGATACTGTGCTGAAGAATTTTATTGTTTCTTTCCTTGTTTTATTTTTTAGATGTCTGTGTATCGTGTCACAGATATTTCTAAATTTATTTAGTCTTCTATATAAATCTATATCTCTCTCAAACGAGATGTGGCAACCTAGATATTTAAAATATTTAACCTGTTCAATAATGTTTCCATCTACCACAATCTTTGTTCTCACAGGGTATTTTCCTTTATATGTCATATTTTTAGTTTTTTTATGGGGATATTTTAA
Organism: Teleogryllus occipitalis; assembly: GCA_011170035.1. Lineage (NCBI taxonomy): Eukaryota > Metazoa > Arthropoda > Insecta > Orthoptera > Gryllidae > Teleogryllus > Teleogryllus occipitalis. The sequence goes on from BLKR01003941.1 coordinate 87,023, forward strand.
AACCTTATTCTAATGCAGTTTGATTTAATCTATATGCTGCCATCTGCATTTTGTCTTCAGTGTCCTGTATTATCACTTTGTCACCTGCATATAAAATGAAGTTTAAAAATGTTTTTCTAAAATAGATCCCTGGATCTATCTTTAATTTCCATTTTCTAAACATGTCGTCCATATTCAGTGTGAGTCACGTAACTTTTTAGCACCTCTTGTAACTTTTGAACGGTTAAAGTTATTGGAATACAGTTTTCACGAAAGTACATGAGGGAATGGGGCTAATTGATGTGTGTATTCATTTATATATTATCACTTGTATTTTAGGAGATATTTGAAGTAATTTTGATTTCAAATGAAACAACATATTTTATGAGGCCGAGCGTAAAAAGACGAATTCAATGATATAAATATTGTCATATGTTTGATAAGCATTTTTTTTTTTAGAAATTTTGATTTTTTGCGACTCATGTTTAACAGATACTTTGAATGTAAAAGTCCGCCACACGTGGTCACGCAGCGCTTCACCAGCAAACACGCGCTCGGGGAAAGGAATAGTTTAGCATTTGATGATACGAAACAAATTCCAAATACGTATTCACAAATCTGTTCCAATGTTTTCCTGAACTCTGTTTTCCATCCCTCCGCATCCTCAGATTTTTTTGTTTTTCTTTAATTGAAGGAACTGAAGAATTGAAAATAAGGATTTGTCATAAGTATGTATTGTAATAAAGTTTATCACTTCAGCTCCATTTAATGTGGTTTCCATTTTTCTGCATTTTTTCTTTTCATAAGATATTATTATATTCTTTTTAACAATAAAAATATTTACTGAAGCTATACAATTTTTATTTTGTAAAATCTTAATAGTTTATTCTTATAGTGTTTATGTCGTGACCGGCCGCACATGATTGAATGTGCCGCCACAGGAGCACGTCAGGGGGCGTTACCGCCCCTGGCGGCAGCGGCCAGCAGCAAGCGCGGGCCAGCGGTGCGCGGCTGAGTGCGGCCGCCACGCCTGAGCGAGCGGGGCGAGATTCGACCCCGCCCCTTTTACACAGCCAGTCGGCGGGCCTACGGCCCGGGGGGGCTATAAAACCTCGACGCGGAGCTGAGGCAAAGTCAGTGAGTGAGCGAGCGAGCAGCGGTGAAAGTGCGTCGAGACAGTGTTTAAGTGGTGGTTACGGTGAAGTGCGATAGACTACGACAACAGCGCTACGACAACGGACTCTTCTTTCTGGTTACTTGGTGGACTCGGCATACCTTGGTACATCTTCTGGACTTACGACAACACGGCTTCGTCTCTGTACCAATTCTTCAGGATATCCGGCACTATAGCTTTGTACTTGGTTTTTTGGCAATAAATTGTTTATTGAACCTTTGTGTTTGTAACTTGGACACTTCAAATTGGCGACGAGGAGAAAACAACGACATGGAGTCCGAACAAATAACAACTTTAATTACGCTGATGCAGCAACAGATGCAGCAACAGCAACAACAGATGCAGCAGCAGCGGCAGCTGGCGGAAGCACAGATACAACAACAGCAGAAGCAGCTCGAGTTGCAACAACAGCAGATGCAGCAGCAACAGCAACAACAGATGCAACAACAGCAGAAGCAGCTCGAGCTACAACAACAGCAGATGCAGCAGCAGCAACAACAGGCTGATAGGCAGATGGCGGCATTGTTGGAGGCGGTCAGTGCCCGCTCCCCTCCACAGTTCCCTGGTTTCCGGCCGGACGCAGAGGAATGGGCCGAGTACATACACAGGTTGGAGCAGCACCTACTGTGTTACAAGGTAGGAGACGCAAAAATGAAAAAGGCGTTCTTTTTGAGCTGCGTAGGTAACAAGGTGACCAACCTAGTGAAAAAACTGTTCCCAGAGAGAGAAATATCGAGTGTCAAATGGGCAGAAATGCTAGAGAAGCTCAACAATTACTTCAACAAAGTGCCTCATGTGGTAGCAGCTAGGTTCAAATTTTTTCAGTGCAGAAAAAGTGAGGGGCAAACACACAGTGAGTGGATTACAGAGCTAGCCGGGCTGGCGCGGCATTGTCAGTTCAAGTGCCCGCCATCAGATAAGGAAGTGTCATACGCGGAGACTTTAATAAGGGACATGGTAGTGCTACACACACCGGAAGAGAAAATTAGGTTTCAAGCCTTACAAAGTGATAACCCTTCATTAGAGGAAATACACAACCTATGTAAGACGTACGAAATGACTTGTGAGACAGCTCGCCAGATCGCAGCAGAATCGCACTTGCACCACATCAAAAACAGTGGGTCGGTACGCAGCGGAAAGACGGCAAAAGAATACGAGACCGACAGTGACTCCAGTGAGTATAGTGACAGTGCCGGGAAAGGTTACCGCAACAAAGGCGGCAACCACTGTGAGTGGAGGCGTAACCCCCGACCCAGCGGCAAACCAGTGTTCAAGAGAGCCAGTGGCAGTGGAAGTGACAGTGACAGTGTGCAAAGAAAGAAGTCGTGTAAAAACTGTGAGAGGTTACATGCAAGAGAACAATGTAGGTTCAGAAACGCGCAGTGCTTTTGGTGCAAGAAAGTGGGCCACATTAGGGAAGTATGCGGAAAAAAGAGGCACGCGGAGCGGTACAAGAAACAAGAGCAAGACATGGAAATCGATATGATCAGTCAAGTGCTCGATACCAGCAAGCAAGATAAACTAATGGTCAAAATTGAGTTGGGAAAAGTGCCGGTGAGTTTCCTGCTAGATACAGGGGCCGCGGTAACACTCATCAATTTAGAAACCTACCAGCGGTTAGGGGCACCCAGGTGTCAGAGGGTGCAGAAAGGCTTGTACGCTTTCGGCAGGACCCCAATTAAGGTGTTGGGGAAAGTGTCGCTAAGGGCAGCTTACAAGAAGAAGCAGGCTGATATTGAAGTGATCGTGGTGGACCGCTACGACGTGACGAACATTTTGGGCCTCGACTCCTTTGATAAACTCGGGTTTGGAGTAATTGACTCAGTGAACCAGGTCGCGAAGAACGAAGAAACACAGGTCGTCGGGAAGCTAGAACAAGAGTTTCCAGAAGTGTTCTCTCCCGGGCTCGGGGAATGTAAACACTTCCGAGCAAGCATCCAGTTGAAGGAGGGGCACAAGCCACGCTTCTTCAAAGCAAGACCAGTCCCGTGGGCCCTCAGGGAAAAAGTAGCCGAAGAGCTGAGACGGCTGCAGGCGGACGGTGTTATCACTCCAGTATCAACAAGCCAGTGGGCCACACCGTTGGTCGTGGTAAAGAAAGCCAATGGTTCGATTAGATTGTGCGGTGATTTCAAGAGTACTGTGAACCAACAGGTGGAAGTAGAACAATATCCAATCCCGAAGCCGGAAGATCTGTTCTATAAATTGTCTGGTGGACGACAATTCTCAAAAATTGACCTACGGGACGCATACCTGCAGCTGCCACTCGACCAGGAAGCCAAGGAAGTTTTGGTGATTAACACCCCGTTAGGACTCTTCAGATATAACAGGCTGCCATTCGGTGTGAATTCCGCAGCCGCACTGTTCCAGCGCTGTCTAGAACAGTTGACAGCAGAGCTGAGGGGCTGTTGTAACTACCTGGACGATATCATAGTCACGGGGAGCACGGAAAGGGAACACGAGGAAAACTTGAAGAGTTTATTTAAGGTGCTCCAAGACAATGGTTTGAGGGTGAACAAGGTCAAGTGTGAATTCTTTAAGGACCAGGTAGTGTTCTTGGGGCACGTGCTGGATAGCACCGGCATTTCACCCACTAGCCAGCACGTAGAAGCCATCCTACGACTGCCACCGCCGGCAGACGTGAAGCAGCTGCAAGCATTATTGGGAAAAGTGAACTATTATAACAAGTTCATTAGGAATTTTTCTACTATCGCAGCTCCACTAAACAAGCTGAGGAAGAAAGGAGTGAAATTTGTATGGTCCCAAGACTGCGAAAGAGCTCTGAACCGGTTGAAGGAAGAACTGGTGAAAACAGTTAAGTTAAATCATTTTGTGCCGGGTAGACTCACCACAGTAGCAGCGGACGCCTCTGAGTATGGTCTTGGGGCGGTATTATCGCAGAAGGACAGCAATGGGGTGGAGAGGCCTATTGCGTTTGCGTCAAAATCCCTCAACAAACATCAAAGAAATTATTCGCAGATTGAAAAGGAGGCGTTGGGAATAATCTTCGCGGTGAGAAAGTTCAACGATTATTTATATGGCAGTAAATTCCATATAATTACTGACCACAAGCCGCTAGTGCAACTATTTCACCCTGGAAAACGGATCCCGGAGAGCACAGCGAAGAAACTGCAAAGATGGGCGCTATTCTTGTCAGACTACAATTACCAGATCCACTTCAGAAGCACAACGCAGCACGCCAATGCGGACGCTTTATCCAGGTTGCCAGGAGGTCCGGACCTGGAGTTCGACAAGCTGGAGGAAGAGTGCCTCCAGATTGATACGGAAGAATGCCTGGTACTGTCGGAGTTCCCATTGGGAGCCAGAAGAATCGCGCTGGAGACGGATAAAGATCCAGAGCTGCGGGCAGTGAGGAATTATGTTAGGGAAGGCTGGCCACTTAGGTGCTTGAGGAGCAATGCATCCTGGTATAACAAGAAAGACAGGTTGACTTGCAAGGCAGGAGTGTTGCTCTTAGCCGGAGAGGAATTTACGAGAGTCGTCATCCCGAAGGTACTAAGGAAGACCGTATTGGACCTCCTCCATGAGGGACACTGGGGGGTGGTCCGCACGAAGCAGCTGGCGCGTCGTCACTGCTTCTGGGAGGGGATGAACTCCGACATCGTACAGTTGCTCAAGAGATGTGAGGCCTGCCAGTTAAATCAGAGCGCACCGAGGAAGGATTTGGTTCCCTGGCCTGAGCCTAGTGAGCCGTGGGAACGGGTACACGTAGACTTCGCGGGCCCATTTTGGGACAAGATGTGGTTGGTCGTAGTAGACGCCAAGTCTAATTACCCATACGTAGTGGAAATGGCTAACACCACGTCGACTCAGACCATCAATGCGCTAGAGAGAATTTTTGTGACCGAGGGGCTACCGGTCACGTTGGTGTCAGACAACGGAACCCAATTCACATCCCAAGAGTTCGCGAATTTCTGCGCGAGCAATGGGATCCAGCATGTCTGTGCACCGCCGTTTCACCCGCAATCGAATGGGGAAGCGGAGAGGTTCGTGAGAACGTTCAAGACAGCCATGTCGAAAGCGCGCGCAGCAGGTACGCACAGGTCCAGAGCGCTGCTGCGGGTCTTGGTCACCTTCCGCACCTTGCCAGGCGCGGACGGCAGGAGCCCTGCCGAGGTACTTCACGGGAGACAACCGAGAACGTTGTTGTCACTGCTTAGCCCGGTGGATCCTTACAGGTCGGTAGGAACGCAACCAAGATTCCAGGTGGGTGATATGGTATATTGTACCTCTTTTAAAAAATGCCCAGCTTGGCTTCCGGGCATAGTAACGGCAGCAAAAGGGAACAGGACATACCTAGTCCGCACAGAGGGTAGGGTAGTGACACGCCACCAGGGGCAGTTGAGACCCCGGGTAAACCCCAGCAGGGTGGATTCACTCCCCAAGGTATCACAACAAGAGTTCTATAAAAAAGTGATGAGGGAAACCATTTACATCCCGCAGGAGACAGCCGCCGCAGGGACCAGCGGCCAGGACACAGCAGAACCCCCACCAGAGGAGGTCAGCGAGCCAGGAGGAGAAGGCGCAGTGGAGACACCCAGGGCGCAGTTGCGCCCCCGGAGGAGCACCAGGAGGGTGCGTTTTGCGCCGTATACGACGCAATTGGGCGCGGAGGGTGTCGTGACCGGCCGCACATGATTGAATGTGCCGCCACAGGAGCACGTCAGGGGGCGTTACCGCCCCTGGCGGCAGCGGCCAGCAGCAAGCGCGGGCCAGCGGTGCGCGGCTGAGTGCGGCCGCCACGCCTGAGCGAGCGGGGCGAGATTCGACCCCGCCCCTTTTACACAGCCAGTCGGCGGGCCTACGGCCCGGGGGGGCTATAAAACCTCGACGCGGAGCTGAGGCAAAGTCAGTGAGTGAGCGAGCGAGCAGCGGTGAAAGTGCGTCGAGACAGTGTTTAAGTGGTGGTTACGGTGAAGTGCGATAGACTACGACAACAGCGCTACGACAACGGACTCTTCTTTCTGGTTACTTGGTGGACTCGGCATACCTTGGTACATCTTCTGGACTTACGACAACACGGCTTCGTCTCTGTACCAATTCTTCAGGATATCCGGCACTATAGCTTTGTACTTGGTTTTTGGCAATAAATTGTTTATTGAACCTTTGTGTTTGTAACTTGGACACTTCAGTTTAGTTTCCAAGATCCTATTAATATCCTATGACATGACATCTCATTAAATAAAGTTTAAAAAAACACATTTTTTTTCTTCAATGCTTAAGTAATACAAAAAATCTGCAAATCCGGAAGGATGGAAAGCAGAGTTCAGGAAAAAAACTGCAATAGTTTTGTGAATATTTGGACTATGTATCGTATCTTCAAATACGATCCCTTCCCTTCTCCGAGCGCGCGTTTACTGGTGGAGCCTCCTGGAGCGTGACCTCCTGTGGCGGACTTTTTCATTCAAAATATCCGTTAAAACGAGTCGCAAAATAATCCAAATTACTAAAAACAATGCTCATCTAACATATGAAAAAATATATATCATTGAATTCGTCTTTTTACGTTTGTCATGATACTCTGAAAAAAATGTATAGTTCCATTTGAAATAACAAAGTTACCTCAAATATCACGAAAAATACAAGTGGTAAAATATAGATGAATACACTGTCAATTAGCCCATTTCCTCATGCACTTTCGTAAAAACTGAATTGCAATAATTTCAGCCGCTCAAAATGTACAGAAGCTGCTAAAGTTACGTGACACCTGTAAGTATTGAAAAGTGTCGGCGATAAGCAACAGCCCTGTTTACACTTTTGTTGGTGGGAATCTCTTCTGTCAATTTTCCTTTTATGACCAGTTTAATGCGCGTTGTTTCATAAAGGCCTTTTATCACCTCCACCAAATGTGTTGGATACCCCTTCTTTCCATTATGTTCCATAGCAGGCTTCCATTAACATTATCTAAAGCTTTTACTATGTCCTCGAATGTTAAGTGTGTTTCACAGTTGTATTCACGTCTTTCTTCTGTTATTCATTTTAATGTGAAAATGACATCTGCAGTCGATTGCCGTTTTGAAAACCTATTTGTTATTCTGATATAAGATGGTCTGCAATTTTTGTTAGTTTTGCCATTCCTTTCTATTTGCTCCTCTGTGATAAAGTTATGAAGATGTTTATTTATTCTATTTTACTAAAGGTTTCTCACACTTTTGTCTTCTAAAAGGTATACATTGTAACACTTCTTCTTTATCATTCTCGATGAAACTTAAATTATTTTTCGCCCATCTTGTTAATAATTTTATACGGGATGTTACTAAAAAGTGATCAGAGTTTATATCGCAGCTTCTTTTAACTGTTGTATCTTCTATTAATTTTGATATTCTTCTGTTTCTCAGTATATAATTAATTATGGACCTACTATCTCGTGCTGACTGATATTTATGAATGTCTTTCTTCTTTTTAAAAGTGTTTGCGATACACATTTCATTCAAAGCTACGAGTTCTCTCAATTTTTCTCCGTTGTAATTTTTTACACTTTCTCCCCACTTTCCTAAAGACTGGTATACTATGATTTCCCACTCTTGCATTTAGATCCCCTACAAGAAGGACTTCATATCTTTACGTGTCTAATTGTATCTGTATGGTTCTGTAGAATTCTTCTGCTCCTTCCCTCTCTCCTTTCTCCGGGGCATAAACTCTAATAACGGCGACCTGACGGCGGCAGGATTTTCGACACTAGCTTTTCAGCTAGGTCGAATTCACTCGCTGTCTGGAGGAGAATTCTAGCGGCCAGCTGCTCTGATCGGTAGTTTTCCGTGGTTTCTCCGATCAACACCAGGCGAATGCCGGAGCAGTACCCTACCAAACGGGCCACGGACCGCGCGCGATCTTTCCTTCCTCTTCCTTGTCCTATGATCTCCCCTTACACACAGACACACACACACACACACACACACACACACACACACACTTACACTAACATGCAGTACACTATCACATATTCCGGGAGACCGGTCGGGAGCTTAGAGCTTGTCCCGGCTGGAGCGGTGCCCCGCTGGTGGGAGAGTCCTGGATAGGGGGAAACCCCACTAGCCGACGGTAGGTCGGCGCCGGATCTCGCCATTCAGCGGGGGAAGATCACCGCCATCTTCCGGGGGGGAACATGCACTTCACTAACGGGACTAATGACCAGAGCAGTTGACGCGCCCGGAAACACGAATAAATAAATCAAAATCTAATAAGGGCGTGATATCCTCTTTCGTGTTTTAATTTTAGCATAATTATCCGGTCGTTTACATATTAAACCTTCTTTATTCTTGATTTCTCTCTCTCTCTCTCTCTCTCTCTCTCTCTCTCTCTCTCTCTCTCTCTCTCTCTCTCTTCTCTTCTCTTCTCTTCTCTCACTTTCTGTCTACAAATATGGCTACTCCTTTTGCAGCTTTATCTTGCTGTTCTCTCCACTATAAAACATACCACAATTTTCTAAATATTTTGATCATTTTAATTTTTTTTCTGTTACTACAGCTAGGTTAACATTCATCTTTTAAAAAATGTTAGCCAGTTCACTTTCTTTTCCTGATATACCTCTTTCACTCCAGGTAGCAATTTTAAAATATTCCGATATCCGTTTATGTATTCCCATTTCTTTTGTCGTCGTGGTTTTCATTCCTATGCCATCATTCTGGACACTGCTAGTAAATCATTTTTACGTGGGTGGATTACCAACCCTCTCCGCACAACTTCTGTTCGAAGAGGGGGAGTTTAGTTCGGACTTCCCTTGTCCTAGAGGAATTGCTTTCTCCAAGACTTCGAGGTCTCTCTCGCCAGCTAGAGTTCTTCTTCTGCCTCTTTTTTTCTTGAAGTCGCTGTTGAGGTCCTCTTCTGGAGTACTTCGTAATCTGATCCCTAAGGTGACCAATCACATATACTTGTTTTTTTTATAACCTGGCGGATGACAGTTCATCAGCTGTTACGGTATCATCCAATCGAGAGCTAAAACGTTATCACGGTGACGTCACTGTCATCTGCTGTCATTAGCCAGGTTACAGAAACCCAAGTATAGTACGCGAGGCTGGCACCACAAAAAATCAAATGCCCGCGCGGTGCCTAGACGTAGACAACGCCACCTGGGAGAGTGAGTGCCGAACTGACTCAAGCTTGTGAGCGCGGAAGAAACGGGGGTTGGGATGGCGGGTCCATGCGTGAAGAGAAGGGCATTTTGACTAGTGGTGTGTTTGGTTATGGATGGTAGTGTGATAGAGGAAGAGGAAGAACTAACCTTGGCTATTACCACACGACTGGGCCCAACAGTGCCTACATGGTAGGTAAAAGAATGAGTTTATGGAGAGCCGGACTCGATAAAACGAATAACCGCTGGTGAGGTTACGTTGCATCAGCCGTTCCAATGACTCAAGTGAGTGACCAACAGAATTTTTTAAATAGAAACTACATTGAGAGAAATTTGACTATCAATATCGTTTTGGGAACTTGTTAGGGAAAGAGATTATTGCAAACTCAATACAGCCATTCCTCTGAAAGAAAACAGCATATTGAGATCTATGTTTCTTACTATTATATAGAAAGGAAGTCTAGTTGTTTTCACTTACTACAATCGAAATTGTTTTTGTTTTTCTCTTTATTTCTGGTTTGTGTGTGTATTTTGCGTCATAGAGTAAGTAATGGTTAAAGCCATTTTATGCAGGTCTGGATATGTGTGGGAGGATTATAGGTTTATGTGATCTTGTATACAGCCAATGTAATCTGTAACATGTGCCATTTTTGTTTTGAATGATATTTAGTATTAAGAGATTAACATTAGATTTTATCATTGTGTTTTTCATCAAAATTTTGTCCAAAGAGTCCGTAACTCATGAAATTTCCCTCTTGAAGCTAACATTCCCTGCTTGGTTTTTCATTCGTTGCAGTAAACATGATGCCACAGATAGAGAATGGTCTCACTATCCTTTGACCTGTCCGGCAAGGAAGGTCCTACCAGTTGCATAGAGTAAAGAATTAACCTCTTTAGTCTATGCCAGTAGCTACGCTACCGCCAGTTCTTGGGGTATTGGAAATACTCAAGCTCCGCCACCAACAAGGTCATGTACTCCTAGGCGGAAAAGTGATTAGTGTGGTGAGAAATAAGTCATGTTCTGTACTCTATTGTCGCCTCGTTCTATGCTCAGTTCTAAAATAACTTAATTTATAACCAGATGCGATGATCAAGTGTTTGTTTTCCGCGTTTTTCGCGGAGTCCAGAGGTAATATTTTCAACACGATACGTGCAGATAACGAAATAAGCCTGTAAAACGCTAAATTTCGTTCACCAGTTTTGTCACACCTTCCCTGCTTGAAACAAAATCGCGTAGAAACGAACATCCCTTTTTCCATCCATTTTCGTTTCAGCAAACTTGTAAAACCGAGTTTAACACGAGACGATTGGTAATGAATACGTAGGGGATTTCTATGATTTTGCACGTGTATGTTGCTTCAGGACATGGTCTAGTGAAATTTCTTGGCGTTCGCTTAGAATTGGATGCTATATAGATGTTAGTGCAAATGTATGCGTATTTGGCCGAATTTTTCCTGTTGGTGCAAATGCGTGTAATTATAGGCGTATTTTTGCGTTTTTTTTAAAAATAGAGACTTCTCTAAAACATTACATATTTTTATCGAATCCATTTATTTGTGCGTGTTTATTGATTAGAAAGAGCATGTCACATTTCAGGAATAATGCAGAGAGAGAGCAAAGAAAACGAACTTTTTGATGTTCAAGATCATGTTGGCAGAAAATCGCTGGGCTGTATGCCAAGCGTGTGGTATTTGTAATAAGCTGCAATGTAGCAATGACATTGTCAAAATAAGTTGAAATTGTGGGATGAAATACATTAACGTTATGCTATTGTTTTCCCCCTTTTCTATAGAAGATAAAACATTTGTGCAAATGTGGGATACTTATTGATATTATTTTTTAAACCAGAAATACAACAATTCATACAATGTACTTCACTAAGGTGAATATTTACTTCAATTATTTTTCCCGAAAAGTTAGGTAGATTACATTGTTGGCACAAAAATATATCTTTTCATTCCAAGCATTCTTCATCTGAAATTTTATCAAGAAAGGTTCATAAAGGAAATGAAATATTGTTAATTTTAATTGCACATTTATAAAAAAGCACATATCAAGATTTTTTAGGGTATAACAATACTCTCTCTATACTTCTATTAAAACGTTAAGTTGTTACACAAAGTTGCCACTTCCTCAGCTATAACAGTGTCATCCAGTCGGCGGCTTGTGGGTATTGACAGCGTCATGCCGGCGCCGCTAGCCGAATTCGTTTATTGGACTCCGTGAAGTTGCGGAGGTTAAGCGAATTTGAGACTCGCGGGTTCTTGGTTGGGTGACCGGCTAGGAACCCCGGGATCTAACGGCGTCGAGACCCTGGCCAAAGGGATAAAAGGCACTGACTGCGACGTGACGAGACTGGACTAAAATATATTAATTACTTTTCATATAGTAACGGAGGATTACTCCGGGGAATGCGCTCAACGCCCAACAAGGGTTAAGAGAAGCATTGCGTTAACGACGCGACAAATAAAACAATAATAATAATAATAATAATAATAATAATAATAATAATAATAATAATAATAATAATAATAACTGAAGTGTCAACGGACTAAATGTTTTAATCGAAATCTAGTAGTGAGATTTAGAAATGAAGGCTGAGATGTGTTAATAAAGACAGAAATTGGTGTAATTTTACATAACCGTTACTTACACTAGAAAGTGCGTGCTATTGTAATTACTTTCCATATAGTAACAGAGGACCAGGGATAGCGCTTAACGCCCAACAAGGGTTAAGAGACGCATTGCGTTAACAACACAACAAATAAAACTTTTAAAACATTTAAAAAAATAATTAAAAATTGAAGTATCAACGGACTAAATGTTTTAATCGAAATCTAGTAGTGAGATTTAGAAATGAAGGCTGAGATGTGTTAATAAAGACAGAAATTGCGGTATTATAACTTTACTTAACCGTTACTAACACGAGAAAGTGCGTGCTGTTGTAGCGCCGATCGTTTCCCTTCGGGCCCACTGTGCGCGCCGCCCCGTCTCGCGGCGGCGTCTGCGGCGCGCGATAACCGCGTTAGCGCGCGCCCCGCGGGAGACGAACGCCCCCACAAAGCGGGCGACCGAAGAGCGCCCGGCCACTCGATTACGGGGAAAATTGCGCGGCGCCCCGCCCGGCCCGTGGGGGCGCCACCGCAGCCGCGCCATCTTGCGCCGTCCATCGACGACGGAGAGTTGCGAGCGGAGCGATGGACGCGGCGATACTCGGAATGGGAAGACCGCCTTGCGCCGGTTCACACAACACGTGCTGGCGGTATTTTTTGATAAATGACCTCTGGCCATGTGAGAAGACTCTACGTTTTTTGTTAGATACTACCCAGAAAGACGGTAAAAAAATAAAACCGAGTTTGCTATTGGACGGCAATTTTTCATACTTAATGTTATAACAAAAGGTTTCTTCTTGATGAAGATTAATAATGAAGCTTAATTATGTAAGTTTAAAATGTTTTGTTTCTCGTAGTCCGTGAGGGATCGATGGAATAACGGTTAGCGTGACGGGCTGTTGTACCCAAGTTTGCGTGTTTAAACCCTATCAAAGCCATGGATTGGGCGAAAAAATCTTTCGTACGCCTTCCGGCAAAGGAGAAGTAAAGCCGGCTGTCCCACGTTGTAGATTTACTACATATAAAAGATTCTGAAGTATAACAAGTATCTGAGCTATATTCAAAATCGCTTGGTCATCGCCTGAGTGATACCTTCTTTATCCTATAGATGGTGAAAGGAGCGAAACGAAATTTGCGTGGCCTGACGGAAGAACAGGCCTGATGGCCCGAGTCTCGTCACGTAAAATAAGGCATTAACTATCTAACTGCTGACAACACAAGTAACGTCACTTGATGAGGAAGAAAGAAGTCCCTGTATTCACGTGAGTTGCTTCAGAACAGCCAATTTATGCTGCTCCAGGACCCCGTTTTCCACTTACTAAACGGAAGCATTTTTGCTGCAGTAAGTCGTCTAGTTGTGTGTCAAACGTCGAGTCTGAAAGCTGGAGTCTCGCCAGTCATTTGGAAACGTGCGAGAGATGAGAACCAAAATGTTTTGATAACTGATCTAAATTTCCATAATACGCGCATTTAAAAAAAATCACAAACCGTTCCACACGCATCTCATTTATTCATGTGCATGGGCTGATTGTGTTAAAAAAAAAAAAAAACATATAGATATCATATATCATGTAATACAATCTGACACGCAGATCAGCACTGGATCTTGTGTTTCAAAGGGGTAAGAACACAACCGCCTCCCGGACAATACTATCCCTACGGGAGACATGACCGTAGGTATAGTTGACGCGCTCGGAAACTCAAAATAATTAATCAATCCATGATAATTATAAATTCGTTACAGTTACTAGATAATAATTATTATTAAACATGTCGCTTGAGTTTCCTTATTTATTTAAATATTCATCACAAAAAGCATTAAATTTTGTAAATAATTCCAAAAATTTCAAATAACATCCCTTGTTCTGTGACCTAATGATTTGACGCTCTCCGCGGAAGGCTCCATTAAAGCCAAATTTCGCTGCATTGTCCTAACGGATATATTCGTCGTACGTTCCACATTATTTTTTGCTGTTATTTAATGCAGTTTTTCTTGTCAGTTAGCACTGACAACTAACTCTACGCAAACGCCGCTGCTCTCGGTAATAAAGGCCGTCGGCCAATACGGTGTCTTTGGTGAGAGATTATGCCTGAAATTAGGTATTCTCGACACACTCTTTACACTGTGGATCTAGAATATTTAATACCCAAACGAATTCCAAAATGGAATGTCTCTTGCGTCTAGCTCCAACTACCATTCCGCGTTCAAAGTGTGTTAATTTCCGTCATGAGGCCATAATCACGTTAGAAACCTTTTCGCATAAATCACTTGAGCACAAATGAAAAATCTACAATACACTGCCTCTTTTTACCTTTTGTTCGGGGTACTACTGCAATTCATATGTCTTGTTATTCCATGACTCAGCTCAGTGTCATATTTCAATTATACCAATGGGGAACCGATAAATTTCTAAAATGTCCACTGGGCAGCAATAGATGGCAGATGGGAAGAGGGTGGAGCAAAACCGAAAAGTTAGCGCAAAATAAAAATATTACAAAAATATCTATAGTACGAGAAATAGGAATTCTGTAGCATCACTAGCTATTATTTTTATTAATCAAGGCCCTTTATGTTGACATATGGAAATTCATTCCAATCGTAAAAGTTGATGCATTGGGTATTTCAAGTTGACATTCATTAACAATACTGTTATAAAGTAAAAAATGAAATAAATTATTCAGAAGCGTACAGTAATTTAAAATACCATAAAATTAATATATTTACACCTGTGTACATTTAACATCAAAATTTCAATTGATACAGTTATTAGTAAAACCGAAATATTGAAAATTGTTTCATTCTAGGAACTAAATATGCACCCCTCTTATTAAACAAGTTGTAAAGTTCAATTCCTGTAATTACAATGTTATACTCTAACTGGTGTACTTTTTTCTTGCATCTTCCTTCTGGCCTCCACTTTTTACCATTATTTTCATTACATAACACTGTTCTTCGTTAACAGCTATGATTTGACCCGGGAAATAGTCAACTTAGTAATTCATCATAATGAAATAATTCACCATTAAGTTATCCTTAGTTGCTAATAAGTGGACCTTTTGTTTCTGAAGCCGGATGTCTCCATTATCACTATAATAATTTTGGAAATATTGCTGTTGCATATCGACATTACTGTTACAGAATGAATCATCCGAAAATAATTTCTTTTTTGGTAATCATTTATTCCTTTTCAAGTCTTTCGAGCTTCAAAAGCTTCTTATCTCACTTTTTCTCGTCCTCTTTTTTCAACTTTTCCAATGATTTCCTTTCGTGATAAACTTGCCACTCTTTTGATTTAGTGACGGTATTTTCTCACGTCGCGTAATATTTTTTGATGTTTTATATTTTTTCTCCAAGACGCACATATTTTGAAGGGCGAAGGTATCAATGAAATGGATGATGTAATTTTTGTGAACAAAAGTGATTATTCTGCACAAACGTATACAAATAGCACAAATTTTTTAACAAGTGGGGAAAAGGCCTTTGGAGAATTTTCACCTTCTTGCGTTTTATGGTAATATGTTACAATTCCTATATGTTGCTCGTTGGCAACTCTATGTCCGTATGTGAAGTAATACTATGTCCGTAATACTATGTCCGTATGTGAAGTCGCTACTCACTGTCATTTGGTTTAAGCCAATTGAAACAATTGTAGTATTTGAGGGAGAGTTTCCTTCAAAGCAGCTCCCTAATTTCTTCTGCAACTGAATTTTGTTGATTATAAGATCTTTTCCCCTCAACCATTAAAAAAAAAGAAATGTCATTATTTTCTTCCAAGTATTTTATTTCAGGAGGAAATAAAATTCTTAGAAAAATGATTTTAACTAATCTACACGGTTTTTTATAAGTGACTGCATGCTCTGTGACTCTACAGTCTATCTTGTAGCTTTGACTTTCTGCAGAACCTCTCAGATAGGGAACAGAAATTTTTAAAACGAAAATCCAGGACACACAGAATTATGATTGAGGATGGGGTCTCAAATGAAAGGAAATACCATTATTCGGAGCACACTGCTAACACAGAAATAATTTTCTCCTTTCGGTGCTAGTCGATCCTCGGACAACAATAAAGTGTTACAGAAATGCCATACTATGTCTAATTATATGCATTTATATGTATACATGTATTTACTGCGAGGGATTCTCAGTGCGTATTTCATGCTTTGTGCAACATTTTATTTCCAAATCATTGGCTCCATCTTATCAATCGGAGCTGGAATCGGGCTCATTTGACAGCAGATACAGGTAGGTAGGGTCAGCCACTTGGCCTCTACACGTGTAGTGCGCAACTGAATTCCCTAAACCACCAATGCCCACGCGGGTGGCCGCGCCCTTTGTACATCCCACGGAATAAAGTCAGCAGGTTGAAGATTGTAGATTTCGAATCTGTTAATCTAATTTGTCAAGGAACTCTCCACTTTCTTTGTGCTTTAACGCCTCTATACCGCAGCAATCAGCACAGAAAGATCAGATTCAAGACCTCCATGGTAGGCAGACGTGTATGTTTGCCACGTTCAGTTGAGTTCTGATATCTCCATCTCTGTGACGTCATGCGATTTTGCTGTGGCAGTCACAGAGCGAAGGAGAGAAGGTAGTGTGAAAGAGGGAGAGATACAAAAATGAAGAAAAGACAGGGCCTGGGGAAGAGATGGAGAGTACTATAAAGTTAAAACATTGACCTTACCTATTCATTACCCACCAATGAACTACTGCAATCTTCAGTTTCTTCACATGTCGAACAAGTATAGTTAATAATATTAATAAAAACAAAAGAGTTTTTCACTCTCGTTATCCGAGTCCACTTATATAACAATGATGTCTACAATGCCTGGCGCTATGCCACTCATTTCCCAAAATAATTTTTCTAGTTTCGTGACACGAGTACAGTATTTCTTCCAGTCTTCAGTAGTGACGGGTGATAGCCCAGTTTTTTAAGCTCTGACAATTTTGCTGTCGACGTGTCCCCAGTTACATTTCTTTCATTTATAAGTCTCTCTTAATTTTTGCCCATGCAATTTCTCTGGGTTTCAGTTTAAACATGTAAGGAGAAAGGCGAATGATTGAGTTACCCTACTGGTAAACTGCTAATCAATTTTGTAAGTTTTGTTCTGAGGTTTTAGTTTGAAAGTCTTGTTGATATAACTCAGGTTTCCTCAGGTTTTCATGGACATGCACTTCCTTCCCAATCAAACAAATGATTAATATCGCGCATTATTCAATATGCAGTTGGGGTTTTATTAGCTAATACATTGTAATATGGAGCATTATCAAAGGTAATTCCACGAGTGGTTTGGAAATTGTCGATAAATCCCCGACTCGCGAAGCGATGAGGGGATTTATCGACGATTTACAATCCGCGAGTGAAATTTACGAAGACTATTTCACGAATGAAATTTCATAAATATAATGTACTTTTAATAATTAACATTGTTTTATTCAAATATTTTTACATCGAACAGAAATATATACATAAGGGCAATTATAAACAAAATAAACATAAGACAAACTAAGAGCGAAATTACTTGAAAAAACAATTATTGAATACACAATCTTTAAAGTTTAAATTCGAAGGAAACGTGTTTTGTTCGCTTATTTTTAAGTAAGATGTTGAATTTGAAGCGCTACTATGTCTTAATTTATTAATAATTGAAGAATGGTGTTCCTCATTCATTTGGAGATATGTCTTGAGTGACGATTACATAACCTCTATCTGTAGACAAAACAAGGCGCAAAATTTATCACCTCCTAGGAGGTGATAATCAATAACTGATAAACATGCATGGCAAAGTCGTCTCTAATTGGCTGGTTGGGTCCCAGTTCTTGCACGCTATTGGCTGAAACTTCATGAGTGGAATAGTCAAGAACAACTACTGCCTTAGAAGGCAGGTTTTGTAGCATTTTTTCTCTTAAACACTTTTCAGAATTTGCTTGGTTTATCTGGCCATGGTAATATGGCCTGATGCAAAACCAGCTTTGAATATTACTTCCACAATATTAATGAAACCATTGTTTCCACCAGCGTGAACTACAATTAGTCTGATTCACTTATATTTGCTGACCGAACTCTAAATACTAAGCAGTTGTCTATCTACGTCGATAAATACCATTTCACGTCCTTTCCTTAACTTCATTTGGACGATATTTTTCGTCCAAATTGTTCTCCAATCAACAATACCTGCTCTCTCGACCAACACTTTACGTTTTGAATTACACTTTTTCCATCTGGTTCTTCTCTCCCCAAGAAAAATTGTTTTTTTCTTATGACAACATTTTTAATTCCGTAGACACATGCTTTCCACGGACATAAAAATTAAAGACATTTCTGATTACGCACGTACATGTCAAACTCATCAATTTTCACGGTTTTGTGTCGAGACATTGTTCTTTTCTTACCTGGAGAAATAAGTTGTCTGTCAGCACTTTTTTCATTTCGTGTATTGTTTTCTTTTGGAATTGTTTTAATACTAATTACTGCAATGCCAGTGTTTGCCGCTGTTCTTTCTGTGGCTTTTGTCAGAACTAGCAGATGATTTTGTCTCTTTTCTTTATCACATGCCTCAATTACACTCGTTATGATCTCCCGACCTTCACTATGAATTGTCGAATTCGATTTCCGCTTCGCCATTTCGCGCACTCTGAATCAAAACTGAGCTGATGTTTGCGAAATCAGTGCTTTGACCAAGTGCCTCTACGCCCTTTCCTACAACCCATGTGTGACCAACGGACGTCTGTCAAACAAGTCCTATCGCCAAAAGAAAAAAGAAACAAAAAAAAAAAAAAAAAAACAATGAAAAGAATGGAACCCCAAAATATCGTATTTGAATAAACAGTAAGTTTGTGTGCATATATGTTAATCATCTAGAACTCAACTTAGATTAATGTTATATGTTTAGGAATTAAGATGAATTGTATTATTTCATTAGACCTGAAGATGGGGGTGCAAAAGCTCTCGAAACGTTGGAGACTGAAAATCCATAGACCTAAGATTTATTTTTTAACTTTTATGAAGTAAAATAATTAGAACAAAAAAGGCTGCTGCTGATCCTTGCCCAAATTGCGGACTCTCAGTTTCCAAGAAGCATATTATAGTTGACTGCCATGTGATGGCGACTGTGAGAACAAACCTTAACATCAATGATAATTTCTTCTGTATAATAAATTCTTATTCCGGTCAAAAGAAAATTATAGAACTCCTCACCAAATTTAATATGCTAAATAGTATTTAGCTAAAGACTATACATTGTCTGCCCTATGTAAAACATCTAGATTTAGGATTTGTGTTATGTGTATCCCATGAAAATGTGTAACTAGTATGTGAATTTGTAAAAACTGTATTTTTGTAACTGTGGTCGCCAACGACCTAGCTGTTTATAAGGCGACCTTAAATAAATAATTTAAAAAAAAGAAATTAGAACACTTTATGCTGCCTAAAAATTTTAAAGTGACCTGTTTCTTAAGAGAAATAAAACAATAAGACGGTATAAAATTGTGTAAATCCTACAGTCCGTCGCTTATCGCGTTCCCTCCACCCCGCGGAGAAGCTTAGACCCCTCTGACAGGGTAGAGACGGTCGCAAAACTCTTAACCGAACGGTTATAGCTATTAACGTACGTAGTAATGTTATAAGTAGACATCGGATGTTTAGGGAAATGCCTATTTTATTCTAGCGTATTTATTTAAAGGCTGATGTATGTGCACGAATCACGACAAATGACATATGACGAAGTTTTATTATGCGTATTTTAGCATAAATGCCTTGTTTTACATAAATACCTTTTTTTAAAATTATTGGGCTTTTTGCCTTTTATGTATTATTTTTTTCGGTGCTAAGATATCAGAAAGATATCCAATAGTCCAACGTGACCATTCATTATGAAATATTCAATTCACGACTTTGTATTTTAAAATGCGAGAAAATTCCTAAAAGTATATCAACAGATTTTTCCTAATTCATAAATGCCAACCATGTTCTGAGAACATGGTCAATTGACACCGAAGGCACCAAAATTTTAAGCGGAAATAAATGTAAATTCCCAGGTGGTATTGCTAATGTCGGAGCTCTAAAATATATGCCAGTCATATCAGTAGATGTTGAGAGATCCTTCTCCGCACTCAAACTGATTTTGTCTCCCAATCGTCACAAATTTGATGTTCTCATCCTTGAAAAGTTACTGGTATTATATTGCAATGCAAATTATTGTAAGAATAAAATGTACAAGCGTTGCAAATATGTAAATCTTGTTTTATATTAAAATTCACGTAGGTACTTGTTTTGTGCATTCTTTACACAATAATGAAGACAAAAATTACCAAACTTTTCACTTTGTGTATGTAACTTATGATAGAGCCTTTTTTCTCCTTATTCTTGACATTTTCAGTGCATTTTTAGGCGCCTAAAAGACGATTTTTTCGTTCCTAAACATCCAATGTCTAGTTATGAGTGTTATTACTACAAAGGACAAAAGTTACAAATCGGGGCGGAGCGTATCGGAGCCTAGGTTTTTAATTTGGACGAGGCAGTAATAACACACTCATGGTGGAAATAATGGTGTTATTTCCACCATGAACACACTAACATTTCGTGGTATGTTCAGCATTTAATCGGTCACCGTAAAATCTCACGATTTGCGCGCAAATTTACATTACTGTGGTAGTAAACAAATGAATTATGTTGCTGCGGCATGTTAGTATAATTTATACGATAATGTGAGGTACTGCTAGTGACGTACTGCTTGTGACGTACGTAGTATCCATTTAAACATTACTTGTATACTACCATATTCGAGGAAGATGCATTAGATGGTTGGATGTAAGCTGAGGGTTCTGGCTGAGTGACTATATATGCCATCTCATACAGTCCTCACTCAATTTATATGCTAAGCCAGACAGGTGTGTTTAAAAACAGTGCACCATGATGGAAATGAACTGTCAATTATGAAAATAACACTAATTATGTAAAAAAAAATTACTTATCAAATATTTTTCTCACTAAACCATATTCTTCTACATCTGTATTAATTATTTGAACTTGATTCTAATGGCTCATCTACTTGCATTTCATTTCTTCTTTAATATCCTACACACACAGCATAGTATTTGGCATTTGAACAGTTCTTTTTTGTCTGAGCTTTTGGGTCTCCAGAGATTTTATAGAACTATGAGGAAAACAACTGGCCTCATCAGAAAGTCAATATGAATTTTTAAAAGTGCATAAGCAATTAAAACATACTAAAAGAAAATCTTTACATTTCTAATCACTATATTTTGCAGTAAATATACTTTGCTTTGAGCTATGTGCTCTCGCTAGCACTCAGGTTTCCATTATCAGGAATTATGATAAAGTTATTTGGAAATTTATAGTTGTGATGTTTACTTCCTTCTTACAATAATACACTTAAGAAACTATATACTATAAGCATTTAAAAAAGTTTACTTTTATTCATGAAGTTGCATTATTCCTA
Source organism: Teleogryllus occipitalis (assembly GCA_011170035.1). NCBI lineage: Eukaryota > Metazoa > Arthropoda > Insecta > Orthoptera > Gryllidae > Teleogryllus > Teleogryllus occipitalis. Next base: position 108,339 of record BLKR01003941.1, read on the forward strand.
CATTTCAGTAACAAAATTTATCTATCTAGTTCATCATAAGACAATTTTAGCAATATACAATGGAAATGAAGACCGAGTTTTCAGATTGCAGAAACTTAAGAATTTTATCTAAAAGTAACTGTTGGAAAGGTTTGGAACTTTTATACTGGTATGATGTTTTACAAACTAATAGCTAATACGAAAAAAGATTGAACAAATAGTCTTGTTCTTAATAATTCAGTACATTTTGATAATTTAATCGTTTATTTCAGAAACCTGTCAAACGTCAAAACCTAAAAAGCACTTTAGCAGTGCAGTATTTTTCCACGAGGATAGACACATCGTTTAGTGTATAATTTACCTGAAAAATATTCATTTATTAAGTGCTTTAATATTAAAAAATATTTTAAAATCAGAAAAATTAGAACACATTTTCTCAATTTTCTCGTAATGAGAAATTTGGCGGTTGACGGGTTTCTGAAATAAACGATTCAATTACTGAAGTATTCCATGGGAAATATTCTTTATAATTACAGTAAAATTTATGAAGGAAAATTGGAGTATTTAAAAACTTGGGATCAAATTAGGCAGACAAAGTTTTTTTATAAAAGCTTTTATTTAAATATATAAATAGTCTTACGCTATCAAAGTAAGTCTTTCACATTCACAACCTTTGTGATGGTATTTTGTTAAGATTAAGAAAGATGGTAACTCCATTTATAAAATAAAACTGACCTCGACTATTATCATGTACTATGTAAACAATAAATGCTATTTTCAAATGCAATTATCTCAAAGTGACTAGAAACCACACATTCCTTCAGTTTTATATAAATAATGAATTAAATTGGTTGTCAGTGAGGAGTTGAATTGAAGATCATTACATCTTCATTCATAACCATTACATTATTTCATGAAGGCAATACTTTTTTGAATTCCTGAGCATAAAATCAATCTATGAAGGTGTTGCTTTATCTACACAATCCTATAACAATACAGGAAATCTTACTCTTTTCTTCAGTTAAAAAATTGTTTGGAAAAAGGCAGATCATGATTTACAAACAGAATCAATATTAGAAATGAGTTACTTTGTTAGGAGATGTGGGTGAATCATACATTTCGTAAGTTCCTTCAGGTGTTATGGGATCAATATCTTCTGGTTTGACAATTGATATTGCTTGTGGCTGTTCAGAATAGAAATTGGGATTCAGCTGACCTCCTGGAAATGGATTCACACAATCGTACAAAACTTGATTGGAAGTTGTTCGATAATTAAGGTCTAAGATACTAGTGGAGTTTGTACATGCCAAAGAAGGAAGTGCACTGGTAAGATTGTCCCGTACAATAGCCGTCATCATTAAATATGTCCTAGGAATAAATACTGTTACAAGTATTCCTGTTGCTGTAGCTGCAAGACCTCCACTAATAGCTACATCTTTCCATTCTCTAGGTAAAATCAAATAAGCAGCTGTCCAACTAATCCAAATAAGCATGCAAATAAAAGATGCTACAGTGAAAAACATTCCTTCAGAATAATTACGCTTTGAACGCACTGAAAAAGGACTAGTGCAGACTAGAAGTAAGAGAAGGAAGACATCATAACATAACAATATTTGAAAATTGTACCCTTCATACATTGAGGTACATTTCTCAGCATTGAGAAAATTTGTTCTTATTATCAGAAACTGAACACTTAAAGCAATTTGTACTCCCAAGATAAAAATACAAAGAATCGATTGCATAAATCCATTAATATGACTCATGAATGGTCCATCATTATCAAAAGAAGCTAACATTAGACTTCGAGAAAGCATAATGGAAAATAAGAAAGCATAACTCATACTTGTCCCAGTAATGCGAAGTGCACAAAATAAGTTGGACAGATATTCATCATGATCATCATACTTAAAACTGAATGGAAGAGTTGATAAATAAGTAAACATAACGGAGAGAAGAAGCAAATATGAAAAGAAAGGATTTCCTTCAAGTATATCTCCTTTGCATATACGAACTGATATGAAAATTGTAATGGCTAGAGCACATGTAATGCCAACGGCTCCAATAGAAGTTACAGCAGCAACCCAAGCTTCTGGTCTCCATGACATTAGTTGATAAACTTGATCAAAATTTCCCATCTTATCTCCTATTACAACTTGCTCTCCAGCAAAATTACTACAATATGAGCAGTCATTAAGTAAAGAACTATTATTTCCAGCAATATTGCAGAAATCTCCTTGAAACACATCATTGTAATTTTCACTAACGACTTTTATTGGAGTCTCCTCATGCTCTGGACTTTCTTCGTAGATTGCAAAATCTTCTAAATTGTTGTTTTCTCCAATGTGACTTATAGCCGTAACAATGATATAGTCACTTGAAAGTATCATTTTCATTATAAAATCGCGTTTAGGTGGTTCTGAGGAATAATTGAAATATACTGATGATAAAGTAGAACATATATAATCAGCACTATCTGGAGTGCAGTATTCAGACACAGCTGCCTTGAACTTTGTCAGTATATTCAGTACAGGAAAAGCAACATTCATAAAAAGAGGATAATTTATGAATATGCGCTTTTCTGATTGACCTGTTGCATTATACATCTGATGATCATGAGCAAGATTCATATCTTCATGTATTTTTTTCTCTTGTAAAATGCCAATAGCAGGTAACACAACCAGTGAATTTCTTGGAGCATTTTCTGAAACAATTATATTTTTTTACCACATTATAATATATAATGCCCACATGAGACAATTTGTTACTATACTTCTACTGTATAACAAACCTTGGAAATTATTTCAGGGTTGGGACATCCAGCCCCCCCCCCTCCCCCCCAAATATTTTCAAAATAAAAATTTTATCTTCAAATACAAAAAAATTACACATTTAAAATTATTAGCTTATTATGGTTTAGAGGTAATTAATGTGCTAATTACTTTGAAGTTAAATAATTTTTCAAAAAATTAAATAATTGAAAGGTATACTGAAAGTGGGAGGGGAACACCACTCAGTGAACTCCCTGGATTAGTCACTGGTAGATTGGTCATGTGACTGATGGTTGTATTGAAACCACTCAATTAATCTTTGAAGAAACTAGACCATTCACCTAGGTATTTAAATTGCTATTACATCTACTTCACTATATAATATCAATATAAGAAGAAAACAAAACATTTAGAAAATGGAATAATTCCGTGACTTTAAACTGCAAATTTTGAAAGTCGATTTTTTGAACGAAGGTGTTTGACGTTTGGAAAATAATTTCTTAACATTCCAACTACACTGCATTATCTTTTAATAATCTTCTGTAATCAATAACCTCAAAAGAGGAAACTATTTTTTCTCTCAAGCTTTGTGTCGTCTTTATTTTTGGTTTCCCTCACTTGCCAGTCCTAATTTCCATACAATCATTTGTTTTCCAAAAATTAGATTACAGAATCCCTGTCCCTCAATGATTTCAAAAGGTAATTTTCCATTATTAACATCAAGCCCTTTTTTCTTAAATAATCAATACACTCTTTTCTTTTCTCTTTTATTCATCAATAATATTTTGCAAATAGCATAAACTTCTTTTCATAGATTGATGACAGTCCTAATTTCCTGCAAATCGATTAACCTCAAATTCAACATTCAGAACTACTACAATTCTTCTCAAATTACAGAAAAGAGAATAAATACCTATGTCAGATCGTTGTGTCATAGTATCAAAAGGAACCAATATCCATTGAATTGATGAATTAAGAACAGCAAGGGCTTCCACAACTGATAGCATTTGTTCCCATGTGCCAAAGAGTACTATGAGGGTATTATTGCGTTCCATAAGCACTGCTCGATGCAGAAGATGCTTCCAGTGTCTGAAAAAGGATATTAATCAATCATAATATATGTAAATAAAAATTTACAAAATAAAAATAAAATTTAATGAAATGCATTAATATCCAGAATTAAAAGGAATCCCAACTCTCCTCATATTTTTTTTATGCTGGTTATGGGATCCGATTGTAAGTAAATATGAGAAATCAATAAATAGACCTAACAGTTACTGGATTAATAGTTTCAAAAATAAAATCAAAAACTAAAAATTGTTTAATGATGATGGTTTGTCTGCTGAATTGATTGGTTTGTACAATTTTTATTGTCTGGAATGCTTACTGCCAGGAATCTACTCATTCAGTTAACATTGGATATAAAACTGGATATTTAAAGTGTAATCCTTACACATTTTGGAAGTCTGGTAAAACATGTTGTTTTACTATACAAATTCCATTATGATACGATCTCTTGTTGAAAGTGTAGAGAAAAGCTTCTGATGGAGCAAATAAATAATCCACTTTTGTCCAGTTAAGAGACACCAAAACATTAACTGTTGTGTCAATTAACAATTGCTTTGGCGATTGAGAATCCGTGAAGAAAATTAAGGTATCATTTGCATTTGAGGCAGATAGAAGGTTCTGCTCTAACTCTGGAATGGTCAGCAATCCTGCAAAATAAATATTCTGGCTGTAGAACACATTCTTAGATTAACAATTACATTTCTCCGGAGCTAAAACCACAACTGGGCTGTTAATATTTAGCAAACTTACACATTTCTTACACATCATGCAAATTTAGATTTTTGCAAACAAACTAATCTCAGGATTCAATTAATTAAATCACAAGAAATTTGGATGCATTTTAGAAAAGAAATAACAAATAAAATTAAATGATTAACTAGGTTTTATTTCCACAAAAAAATTTAATAGAGTAAAACTTGCTCGAAGCAGACTTTCAAGGGTCCAGAATTTTTTTCCATATTACACAAAATTCCACTTCATGCAATGTAATACTGTAGAATTTGTGATTGGCAGGACTGCGATTTAAGTTCACATTAGACAGATTCCTGCATTGCACATGTTCTGCATTAAGCAAGTTTTACTGTACATATTAAATTGATGTGAATATTTAAAATGTACATTGTAATATTGTGAATCATAATTTATAATATATTTTATACATTTATTTTTAATTTTCCCCCAATTACCTAATACTTTTTAACAAAAAATTTGTTTGGGGTTTTTGATTTTTAATCCACCCTCTTTCGTGCCATTACCCCAGATAATGGAGGTTCTACAGTTCTTATACATTTGAACTGAACATTCAACAACACTGTTGCATTGAGATTACTTTATTAATGGTTAATCTTATCCGTAATAATGGGATATATAAAAAAAAATTAGTAGCCAGTCAACTTTTGTACCATTTGTGAGAAATTAAAGGAAAATTGTAAGTAGAGACATTTTAAACAGAGTAAAGAGCAAGAAGTCCAGAATTACAGAGTGAAATTTTCAACACACTACAAGGGCAAAATCAAGATTTTGAAGAAAGTTTGCAGAAAAAGGCCATTATACACATAATAGTCGTTATACACATATGCAGAAAAAGGCCATTATACACATAATACACATAATAGAAGGGCATGATGGATGGTCACAATCTTTTCTGCAATCTAAACAGGTAACTAGAAAGAGAAATGAATTTGAAAAACATTGAAATAGGAACTCAGGATGAAGAAAAAAGAGGAGATATGAAAACATCTATATTTTAAATAAAGAGATATAGTAGTGTTGATGCGCGTCTTATTGCCTGTAACAAGGTGATTTATATTACTATATGTACTTTTAAAATTAATTTGTTAACAATAAAGAAATGCCAATAAGCCCCTCTGTTTATAAATCAATTTTAGATTATCATACAAATACACTAATAAATTATTGCAAAAATAATTAATTTAAAAAAAATTTTATAACACATACCCAAGTTATAACTTTTCTTGCAATTTTCATTCGTGAAGCTTTTCATTAATTCATCCAGATCAGTTGTACATGCATCATATAAATCTATACCTATAACAAAAACATGAAAAAAACGTTCTTTGAGTTTTAAAATACCATTCCAATTACAATATTCAGTATTGTTCAATTAATCAAAATAAAATTTACCTATTTTTATACCAGGAAGAAAGTTGTTTTGGTTCAGAGTATTGACTATCCAGGCAGCAGCTGCCATTTGCTGGAGACCAGTTGGGTCACCCTCAGAACAATTAGGTCCTTTGTGGATGTTGAACAGACCTAGAAACAACAGCAACAAAAGCAAACATTTACAGTCTCTCTAAAATTTCAGTCTATTTCAGATTTTTCTTGTGTTTTATACATTTTTTGAACTGAAGGTATAATCAAATCACGGTCACCAAGTACATTTCAATTTGAGCTATTGTCTTGTTCCAATAAGCATTTAGGATTGAGGCAGTTTATCTCTTCACCTTGTGCAGGAGCTTCTGTTTCTTCTTCCTTCAGAGATGTACTCTAAGATCAGACATGTCACCTGCTCTTGTTGCAGATGTTCAAGATAGTGTGTTGATATTATTTCCAATTTCCATTGGATATCTTCTTTTCTCCAACGATCTTTTAGTTTGTTGCCTGCCAATGATCTTAAAGACACATTTCTGATGCTGGTCTATTTTTGAGGGTGAGTGTGTCTGAACTATACAGAAGTGACCGTGTAGCTAGTACTTTGTAGGCAAGAGTATACTTTAACAAACAAATGTAAGTTAAAGTTAACTTAAAGAGAACAGTTTCACTGATACCCATAATATTTGCTAATAATTTGTTAGTATTAATGCAGCTTCTTTTCAAAATTATTGGAATTATAATACGAGATGCCACATAAATAATTGAAACTTAACTTTTTCTAAGTCATTATTATCAATTGTAATTTTGGTCCTTTCTGCTTCTTTTCCTGAAAAGGCATATACCTTTCTTTTTGTTGATGACCCCATGTCATAGGCCAAAGCTGTGTTTTATAGAGAATACCACTTTAACAAGTCATCAGCAAATAACAAAATGTTTAACTTTTATCTTGAATGTAGTAGTAGAGGTATTTTAGAGTGTTGCCATGAAGTAATTGTTTTTTATGTAAATATTTGAAAGGGCAGGTGACCTTCGACACCATTGTCTTTGGGGGTGGTCCATAAATTACATAATACTAGAGGGGGGGCGCAAGGCATTATGCTGTTACATTTGGGTATGGGGGTAGCATAGCGTTATGTAACGTTGCTATTTTTTTATTTTTTTTTTTATTTTTTTTTTTTAACATTTGATGAAATAATTCCTTTTACTAAGTCACATACTAAAACAGTAATACATTATCAAATTAAATTAAAAATAAATAATGTTTCCCAGATGTTGCTTAGTCTAACAAAAACTTTGGTATACAGTAGCATTTAGCAGATTTATACCTTGGTAATAGTTGCAATTCCGTCAGTCACCCCTTTTTCTTTGGAGGAAAAAGTACTGATTCATTCCAATCTTCTGGTACATATCCATACTTCCAGCAGCTATTTACAAAATTCAACAACCTGTACAGAAATTTTTCACATGCATGTTTGATTAATTCCAAATTGATTCCATCTTCCCCAGGTAGTTTTCTATTTTTAAATTTCTTAAATGTCTCCAGAAATTCATCCATTTTTATGATAACTAAGTTTTCATCAAAAGTAGCATTTAGCATTTTTTTTTTTTTCCATTATCATTTGATTTACGTAGATTTTGGTAATAACTGAACCAATTTGGTGGAGATGGGGTTGATTTGTTGCCCCATCTTTATTTACCCGTTTTAGTATTTTGAAAGCTTGTTCAATGCGTTTTAGAATTTTTTTTCCACACAACTCTTCTGGTTTTACTGGTTTTTCTTGTTTCTCTCTTTACTAATGCTGGTTTTCATTGGATTTTGTATTGAAACATCTCAAACATGTGCATTTTTTGTTTTTCCATTTAAGATTTTCTAGTTCTTTATTCCATATCTGTAGTTTTCGATTGTTTCTGAATTTGGTTTGTGATCCTAGCATTTCATCTGCAGTTTATTTCAGAACATTATGAACTGTTGCCACTCAGCATTGACATTATTAAATTCCTTTTTCTCTAAAATATTATTCATTCTCTTTCTGAACATCCATCTTGTTCTACTATCCTCCCAACAATTATTTTTGTAATATAATTTGTTTATTTTGTTGTATTTTATATTCCCTGTAGTTCCATCTCTTTGGCAACTTCATGTCAGATTTTAAAAGAAAATTATCAGAATTAACATCGTAGTTTCTATACACTCAGGTGTCCCATATTTTTGGAGTAGCCTTATTGTTTATTAAAACAGACAATGATGGACTTGCTACCTCTCCAACTCCATATATATTTATGTATCATTTTATGTACTTAGAATATTTTTATTCTCAGACCGATCAAGGATACAAAACTTCACAACTCATTACCATTTGTGTTCACAATTTTTTCTCTCTATATGGGCCCACCAAGCATTTAATTGGAACATTCCCTATTCTGGCATTTAAATCACCAGCTACTACAAGATATTCATTATGTAGTATAGTTTAGAAATGCCTGAAGATCTTCATGAAAAAGTGAGATACTTTTGGGTTTTCCATTTTCTGAGGCATAAACTCTTATAATATTAAATTTGGATCTTCCAAGTAAGTTGATCATACCAGTTTTCTAAATTGTCTTTCCAAGACAGAAGTTTTTCACAAACTTGTGTACTGTTTCAGATACCTTAAAATTTTGTCACTAAAACTTGTTGCGTGGAAAACTTAAGAAAACCATGGAAAATGGTGTTTTTTAAAAGGAAGTTGGTGATCTTCACATTGTTTCTTCTTTTGGTTAACAATATTTCGAATTTTAATTACTATATCTAACTTGTAAATAGTTTCTTCTTCTTCTTCTTTTCATCCATAAATAATGAATGACAAAAGAAATTCCGATATTTACTACGTATTTGTTGTAAGAACTTCATTTAACAATTTTCTACCTCAAATCATTTAATAACCAAACTTACCTGTAATTGTAGCATCTCCTGCTAATTCCAGGATAGCAGATTTTGCACATGTATTTTCAGGTGTTGCATAGTTCACCAAGAATATACTGATGACAAAAGTGCATAATGCAAACTTCATTTTACTGACATCTGAAAAAAGAAAAAACACCATTTTAGCACAAGGGATATTGTGAAAACCAGCATTTCTAAATGACCAATAAAGGAGAGCAATATAGAAATAATCCTAAAAATAAAATTTGTTAATGAATAATTTGTTACGAACTTCTCTACTGAATTTCTGCTCTTTGAAAGTAACACAAAAGTTGCAATTACTATCAAGACTTCAATATAATTTGTCAGAGTCCATAATTTATTTTGTCTTTATGAAAATAATCCATACCAAAGCAGGCTTGAGGTTTGAAGAGGTTTAATTGACAAGTGGTAACAATGATGAGAGTTCCCAATGCAGTCAAACCTGAAGAATAAAGATTAAAAGAAACTATTTTCCTTGCCTGTGGACAAGTCACCCCTCAGAGGTGTACCTGCCAAATACCTAAGCAGGACGATTTGCCCACCAATCAGTGGCGCCGAGTCAATGTCACGAGTTTTAACTTCGCATTGTGATATTTCCCACTGCACGTTCATTGGCAGAAAGTGACTTTCGACCCTCCTATATGCCCTAGAAGCTTAAAGCATTTATTCTGAATCATCCTGTGTAGATTTCAGCATTAAATCAAGACAAGCCCTAGGCTCCGAGCCAGACTACCCAACAGGCTAAGAAGGTTGCAGCCTAGGGGCGTACAATTTTTTTTTTATTTTTTTTAATTTGTTGCGTCCTTAATCTTATCACATTATTTATCGACGCAACGCGTCTCTTCGCCCCTTGTCGAGCGTTGAGCGCGGAGTAATCCTCCATTAACGTAGCGTATTTTACGTATGTCTGGTCTCGTATGTCGGTTGTCAAGAGGACCGCCAGGTAGAATCTCCGCGTACGCGCCTCCTACTACGCGCTCCTGCGTCACTATCCAGCGGCCAGAAATGGGAAGGAATTAGGAAAGGGGTAGGGTTTAGGACACTTCACAGGGGTTGGACTAGCCCTTGTGAAGCAGTCAAACTCGTTTTATTAGAACAAATTTCACAGAGATTCGACGGGAATCGATGAGAATCGAACCCGGACCTCAGTGGTGAAAGGCTAGCAACTTTGCTATGAGCCACGAGCGAGCCCTGAGAACCTTTTTGGGGGCAAACGAATTTCATTTGCTTCAAAATTACATAAGGCGAACTTTTGAATGTTTTTTATAGAAATCTTACTTTTCATATTTGTAACAAAAGATAGCGAAAATTATATATATATATATATATATATATATATATATATATATATATATATATATATAAAAATTTTCGCTATTTCAATATCGCGGTGAGAATTTTTTATACGTACACAATATTTGCGTCGGTTACAAGTATCTTACAATATTTTTTTAATTCCAAATATTATAAATAGCTTTAAGGTTTAAAAAAAGAAAATTTAAATGGCGCTAAAACATTTGACAATAGGGCGGACATAAGTCAAACTCGGGCACTGCCCAGGCTAGTGTAGATCCCTCAGAGGACCGAGCACCCGTACTCGGTGCCCTATGCTCTGCAGTTCTATCACTAGAAATTTTAGATTTTTGCATTTGCTAAAAGTACGAAATATTACGTACAAAACGCTGAAAAAAATATTAATTTTATGAAGATCGGTGCAGTATAATTCTGAAGCTTTTCAATCTGCGATGCAATGCGAAATCGATCGCAAAATGCGAAATCACATACAACGTGCGAAATGATAGTAACTCTGCAAAATAATTGCTAAATCGCATTTTATGGCTTCTTTTCTTGGTGTAGGCATGTTCGTGTTCGTTCTCTTAACTAGAGATGCGACATCAACAAGAGTATATAGATGTAAGAAAATAACCCTTATCTGCCTAGAGTACGAAGCTGTATATAGGTTGAATTTTCACCTTAAAATGTTGCAGTATTGCAATTAGAACTTCGTCTTTGCATAACATCCTAAAAGTTGTCGTCATGTGCATTTCAAACGTCTGAGAAGAAAATATGTTTACTTTTTTAAATTACACAATGGTGTAATGCTTTTTTTTAAAAAAAAAATCAGGCAGGTAAGGGATAATAATTTTCTCAACAAATACTAAAGCATAATTGTTATAATGCTTTAAAATGCTATAGCATTTTCTTCAAAATGTTATTTTTTAAATTGCAGTAATTTAAAAGTGCTAAATTCCACCATCACTATCTATCACGTTAACAGGATGTTTTGAGTTCTCGGTGTTTAACGCATGCTCTGCACATTGTTCCTTCTCAGGGTGCTGCTAACCTTCGGACTGGCATCTGGAGAAACCAGTACTGGGGCCCCATGTGGCCTTCCCGAAAATGTGGGCGGGTCTCTCCCCTAACTACGGAAGCGTCTACAAGCTCCGAGGTTGGTTGAGGGAAAAGAATCTCTGACGTTGGGACGATGTTACGATACGACCTGCCAGTACATGTGAAATGTCCACAATGTGACGAGTTAAGTCTTAGTATAGGTCACTATGACTATGGAGTGTTTCTTGGGGGAGATATGATGAAAAACGTGGACGGTGCAGATAAGTTGATATGACTTTTGAATAATGACAAGTTATTCAGAATACTCGCGTTGAAGCAGCCTGTGTTTGCTAAGTATCACATACTTCGCCAACACAGGCTGCTTCAACGCGAGTATTCTGAGGAAGGATTTAGGACGATTTTTTTTGAGGAAGGATTTAGAATGTTGATTACCATTAGAACAAGCTTTTAGAACTGAATATCTGAATTATTTGAAGGCGGACAGTGCCAATAGTCAATGATGTTGAGGTCGACTGTGTAATTGAGGTCGATTCTGAAGTCTACCATTCTTAAAGTTGAAATTGGTAGTTAGTAATTGAGAGACCCCTCAGGATTTGAATGAGTGAATTGCAGCGACGTCTGAGTCGAATTCCGCAGCCGCCGATAAGAAAATAAATGTAGGTGAAAGTCAAGATGCTTCGTTGAGCTCTTGCAATCAAGGTAGCATCCATTGGGGTTGGAGGGCATAGTAAGTTTCTTCTGAATTTTCCCTATGTTCAAGGCTGCGCACCACGAGTCCAATAAAAAAGGGCCTGTCGCAGTGCCGGCGCTAAGCATGGGCAGACTGGGTGATCGCCCGGGGCCCTGCAGGTCAAAAGACCCCATGGGATCTAATGGAAAAATTAGTAAAAAATCTAAAAAGAAATTATAACTCTAGAAAATCTTTATCGTAATTTTATAAGTCACGGTCTGATCTTTCATAAAATTTTCAATTAATTTTTTACCTTAAATAGTCATTGTAAGCTAGGACTAAGAAATTAATCAAATGACGTTAATATTAAAACAGGTTCTACTGAAATTCATACTTTTTATTCCATGTATTTAACAAGTGATTTTATGAAACACTAAACAAAAAATTTAGCGTCTTAAGCTCACTTTGGAAATTTTATTTTTTGATCGCTAAATAGTTTTACTTCGAACTATGAAATATATTTTAAATATTTCCCAAAACTTTATCTGGCTTAAATGTTGTAACATTTGTTATTTATTGAAATAAAATAACTCCTAATTTCTTGACAACTTTTACATTTTTAATTTTTTCGGGGGGAGGGGGTTACGTTGCAGCATGGCCCCGAACCGAAAATTGTCCAGCTCAGGCACCGGTCAGTCGGGTTCGGGAGATTGTAGCCACTTGGCCCCTTCGCACTAGCATATCTCTGCCACTAACTACGCACCTATTATTTGCTATCAAGTGAGCGTTTTGACTGGTTTACTGACGTCAAACCAAATTAAGGAGCATAATTGCCGAGTATCATGTAGAAACGATTCACATTGATTTCACAAACTTTTCTAGAGCTTTACTCCTTTTGTCCAAATGGAGAAGGTTTGCAAGAAATCAATGTAATTATTGTAGCTGGAATAACAAGAAAAGTGCACTTCAAAACTTCAGTTTTGAAGAAATTATTTACATGCGTAATGATGTGATTAAAATTTAACCTCTAACAAGTTAATTAATTAGCAACGCGAGCTCTTTGAAATTCGGATTTATGATACTACCCATTCCATACATTTGATGTACTTCTCACGCAAACGTATCAGTCTTCGCTATTCGGCATAATATGAATCAATTCTTAAAATATTTTTAGTGACGATATCGAACCAATGCAAATCACTCGTAAAAACTATCCCTAACCTCCAACTCCAACGTACACTTTGAGGCATTAAACGTTGGCACTCTGATCTGCTGGGAGAATACGTTTAGCGGAGCGGTGGAGTCTTGCTCAACCGTTTAAGAACTTGCCAAAAAGTTTGTTGGCCTGAACGGACAATATCGTTGAGAAACCGGTCAGCCGAACGGGAATTTTGAATTCTCCGTCAGGATATTCCTAGTGGAACCGAAGTTCCAATCCTTCCCGCAGTCGGAAGACTCATTCCTCCTCACCAGTGGCGGCCGGTGGGTTGCGAATTAGGAAAGGCTGCATGTATGTCCGAACTGTCGTATCATTTTACCTCTTCAAAATATTTCTTCAACGAGGTAATTTGTAGCATGTAGTGAACGACCGATTTACACGTATCGGGGTTTTAATCTTTGTCTAAGACAACTTACGTTTATAACGGACGACATAATTGTGCTCACGCGAAAATAAAATTAGACCTAGACAACGGACGTAAGATTAAATTAAAGTTTGTGTTGAGGACAAATAAAATTCATTGAATTAGGATCAATTCTGATTTCTCGTGTTCTTCAGTTGATTTTGGAAGGGCACTTCAATTATAAGATGCAGCAGAAACTATATTTTACCGACTATTTTAAAAATAATCGGCTAAAAGTATTAGCTTGTTAGACTATCGTTTATTTTCAAAAGACCTTTGTCGCTAACTTCCACACAACCACTTTTAAACTTCCTCCTAGACACCATAAGGTGCCTGGTGTAAATTTTGTAAGTTAAGTTGCCAGATTTAATAACGCAGGGCTGGGTCGGCCTTTCTGCGTCATCAATGGCATCTCTTCGAATTAATGTGAATCAAATGTTTTTTGTTCCAACAGAATCAAATGTACTTAAGTTTTTCCATAATGCATGGCTAATAATAGAACCGCGACAACACAACTAAAACTAAAAGCGCTTAAGAATATAAAAAAAAAATTGCATCGTCCCACTCAAGTTCGTACCAAGAGTTCGTATAGCGTGTATTGCCAAGCATGGTCGGAAATAATAAAAATTTTAAAAAATTCCAGCAAACAAAACTAATTTATGAAATTAGACGAAAGGGTCGGTATTCTTAGCTTAGTTAATAACCGCGGACTCTGTCGAAGAAAACTAATAACAGCACGCTGCCCCCACCCAACTCCCAGTATCCCCACTCTTCCTGAAGCTTCCATTACCTCGCATGCACCAGCTGCGGACGGACTCCCGATAGTCCACGATGCTACCCATTCCAAAAATTTTTATCTTCCGCATAATCTGGCACTTAAAACAACATTCGTCCTCAAAAATTGCGCTGGTGGTATGCACAAATTAAACGAGTCGATTTATTGCAAGTTCAATACTTTCTGAAATTTTCCCGTTTTTTTTTCTGGGGAGGGCACCGCCCTACAGCCCTTAAGGAGCAGCCGTCACTGCTTCCCTGTGTTTCAATAATGAACTCGCGAAGTTCAGGAACCGACAAACTCAGGAAATCGAATGGGTGATTATCTAAACCTAAAAGATTTTGTTTAGAAAGAAATGTAAGCTTTCTACTCAACAAATCTCAATTTTTTTCCTAAATGAAAGGCAGTGGGCACAGATTTCTTGTCACTTGCTACTGACAGGTTTTGTAGTGTAAAAACTAAATGTTAAATCATACCCATGCATCTGAAATACCTTGTAACGTTAAATTTGGATTAAAGACTTAATTTGCAAATTTTTTTTATTTATTTTGAATGAAAAAAATAATAATTCGGGGCCCCAATTAAGTCTGTGCGTGGGGGCAAGTTGCCCAAGCTGGCCCCCTTTCTGGTTACCCCTAAAGATATCCGTGGGAGAAGTGGCAGCGATTGATCCGAAATGGTGTAAAATGTCGGGATATTTCCAATCCTCCATCAGAACCGGAACCAGAACCAAGGACCTAGTTTTCTCTACCCCACCCCCGTCCTGCGGGGACCCCGTGTAGTTCCAAAGCCGGTCCAGCTGCGCCCTTGGCCAGCGCAGGCAATCGGCGGCCTGTGGGGGAGGAAAGCGAGAAGTTTCTCCGCGGGCGGGGGCGGCACGGCGCATGCGCGAGGCACACGGCGCGGGAAATCGGCGGCCGCCGCGCCGCCGAGGCGTGTTTCGGAAGCCACAACCACATAAAACACATTGGCTGCTCGCCGGAATATCTGGGACGTTGCGCAACTGATGGCAAGACACAATCTATACCTCATATTGTATTGCAAGTGCAATAAAGGAAATATCCACATTCGTTAACTACCTGAATTTTAGCCTTACAACTTCCTTCCGTTAATAAAGAGTACATTTTTTATTGCAAAACATTAAAGAATGTTATTCGAATGTGCTTGCTATATGTTCTGTACAAGTACATTAGATATTTTTTAAATTGTATTAACCGCTAGGCAAAAAGCCTGCCAAGACCAAATTGTGTGAAGAAATCACTCAAAATTTCATTCATTTGCTACCCTCCCTACACACAAATCATTCAAAAATAAGAACGAACAAGAGATTAAACAAACAAATGTACCTGAAATAATCAAACTATAACGAACCTGTTGACTTCCTTTATTCCCGACTTCTTAAAATAATAAATAATTTATGAATATAACCTTTTTATGCTCTTAAAGTATTTTATTTTTATTTATTTTTATGGTGTTTGAATTTTTTAAAATTATAACAAGTCCTATAAAGCAAAATAAGTGCGGAAATAAAAAAAAACACAATTGAAGATATTGTTATCTAATCTTAAATTTAGAAAACATTTGAAGGAAATGTAAGATTAATTTCTCACATGATTTTACATGGGCCCTCTACCTCCTCTTTAGGTGATCTGAAGGCTTTATAATAGGTTAAGCTATTAACTCCTTCACCACATTAATATTAATTAGTGCAAGTCCATTCAGAGTGGAAGCGAAACAGCACCGATGGCATGGACATGTATTTAAGAATCATGCTAGATAAAAGAATATATTCCTAAATATTGAACTCTTTTTAAAAAATGGAAAAGAGGCGCACAATGTCGTGGATGGACAGCATAAGCCTTCACGTGAGATACGTCCTGTAATATCTCGAAAGCAGCTACGACTCGCGTAAGAGGAAGGCTAAATATTCATGAAATGCTGAACCTGAATAGATATTTAATCAACATGAGTGAATGCCATCTTTGGGTTTAAGGAACCGTTTATGAAGTAATCTGTATTCAGTACAGTAATAGTTCGAAGCTTCGTCCATGGTATGTTATTACTATTCGGCGATTTCTCTTCTTACTAGACCTCAATGCACGCGTAGTGAAATGTTAAAAAAAAAAACTTCCCTGAAAGATGCCAAGTGTTAGATTACAATAATAAAGAGGTTCTTTGGAAGAAGTGGAAAAACGATGGATGATAAGTGAAAGGTATATTAAATAGACACACTTTTGAGGTACCGATTGTCCGTTTTGTACTACGCAACAATTGACATTCTCCACTTGAAATACCAAACCTTTCATATGTTTACATGCTGGGTTCTTACGTAGTCGCCCGATGAAACCCCATTCCTTCTAGCTCCAAGGTCTCGAAGCAAAACTCGACAATAGCTAGTGGGCGGGGATCGATGGCGTTTTCTGGTTTCATGTCGCGCCAAATACATTTGTAGGTCGGGCCCAGAATCGAAATTATGCAAGAATGTTCCGCCAATTCAGGCTCGAGAAAGAAAATTTAGAGTACTACGTTCCATGTAGAGAGGCTACTCATGTTAAGTCGGCTTGTGTAAGAGTTTCAAACTTATTTGGTGGGGTACAATGATTGCTCCATGACCAAATAAGTTTGAAACGTTAGCAGAAAAATGAATATTTTATAACTTTATATTTTTATAATGAAAATTATTTTCATCGTAAAATATATAAACGACACCCCCACAGGCAAAACTCCATTACATTTCTGAGAAAGCATAAAGCAAATGTTGCAATATAAATATTTTGAGTTGTTTAATTAGTAAAAAATACTAAATTATGAGAATCAAGACTGCAAAAGTAAAGTTTGTAAAGTTTCAGTTAGATTCCCAATAAAATCAATTACTAAACAATTTTCTCTGACAAGATAAAGATACGTTTGAAATGTGGAATTGAGATTTACGTTTACTGTTTACCTT